>JAGDQP010016586.1:22702-40301 GCA_022664845.1 Lepisma saccharinum
AACCTACTGTGACAGGACATGTTTTTCTTGATATGCTGCAACAATGGCTCCTTCCACAGCTCGAAGAGGATAGTGCAGATTTCATTCTTCAATTGGATGGTGCCCCTCCGCATTACCATGGCAGCGTTCGGGATCATCTCAATGAGGCATTGCCACAGCGCTGGATAGGCCGTGCATCTCAGGAGGATCGAGTTCTCATTCGTTGGCCACCTCGTTCCCCCGATCTGACCCCGTGTGATTTCTTTTTGTGGGGTTTCATAAAGGATCGTGTTTACGTACCACCACTTCCAACAACATTGGGTGACCTTCGCGCCCGCATCACAGCAGCCATTGCAGAGATTGACCGTGACACACTACACAAGGTTTGGCAGGAGATAGACTATCGGCTTGATGTGTGTCGTGTTACGCGAGGTGCTCACATAGAGCACTTGTGATGTGACTGAAAAAAACTTTGAGAGTTACCCTTCTTACCACATGTATTACATTCAGATATGTTCATTATATTTCACAAAATAATTTTATGAAATCGGGTACATCATTTTGACTTACCCTGTACAGAAAAATTACACTACTCATAAAACATACCAAAACCGTTAAGAAAAAAAATGTGTTGTGCAATATTTCCCCTTCATGCCATCTTGGACACCTTGCAATTGGAATCCCGTTTAAGGGTTTTCTTGCTAAGGATAAGCACCAGTAGCAATCAGCCATTACCGTTACATCCTATGTGCTTTTGTATCTTCTTTCTGTTTCCTTTATGCCTTTATGAAACCTCTAACCTCGCCCGCTCCGCTTCTCGTTCAATGGACACAGGTTTTCCGGGGAAATATGAGAAATGAAATAGGAGAAAGAAAATGTTAACTAATCCTAATCTGACAATTTCAAGTTGAAATTCACTAAATGCAAACTGTTGATTTGACCATTACTGCTTTATGTTTTCTTACGATATAGACACAACAAAAAACATTCGGATAGTTCTTATGGCTTATAATTACATCATACCTTCAATAGAACATTTCAATGTAAAAATGAAAGCTCTGGCTATAGTGAAATATATGACATTATGAAAAATCTATATCCAGTACGCAAAAACTTAGTAGATTTAAAATCAGGATTCTCGAAATAGGTCTAGTCACTTGCCAAACACCGTGAAGCACAACCACTGCAGGGTAGTGGAATTCATAGTGTTTGAAAAAATAAGATACGCAACAAAACAAATGTTAATCAACCCAGCCTTGCTTCCGCATATATTTAAAAATAATAACCAGGCAATGCTTTTTAAAAGGCCCTCAGTTCTATTTAGTACAAAAACAGTGTATTTCCAATTTTAGATTTGAAACCCCTTTTATTACAGTAAAATTCACTTTTTATCATTATTACTCTGATATAATGTAAGAAACAGGGAGTACGCCAGGAATGTAGTCGAAGGGGGGTGTCTAAAGTTATTGGGGGGGTGTAATTCATATTATTAGAATGAATTACCAACAAAACTATTATCTTTCAAATAATTTTAGATATTCTTATTTATCTTTTCGCACTTGACTAGCTTTTGCAAGCTTTAATTTGCTAAAATAATTTTGCTTTAATTTGAACAGATATCTGCTATTAAATTTTAATTACTATGAAAGAGATAATTTGCCTCAACTATGTCTTTAGGGCAAAAAATAATACATTTTAAATATAATAAGCTCTACTTTTCTCAAGCTCCCCTGGAAAGTACATCAACATTACATCACAGTTGATAAAATAACTTAGTGGAAATTGTATGCACTTCTTATTCCAGGGTTGTCGGATCGATGCCCAAGTGATCGACTTCATTGAGGCTTTCCAAATAAATGCTGAAATCAGGGCATCCACTTCCATAAATTCAATTCTTCCTAACAGTGTTAAGTTGAATTGACCTACGGATTGATATCATTTTTAGTTTTTTTTTTCGGAATGCTCAATGAGAAGCAGAAACAAATTAAAAATGCAAAATTCAACTTTAGACCAATAAGGTTATTTTCAGATTAGTCGCTAACATATATTTCCGGAGGTATGTTTCTGGTATCTATTTTTCGCTTTTCTGTCGCTACAAATCAAAGCATGTTTGGATAAAATCCTTTACACTTTCACGACGAGAAAATATTACTCATGATCTCGTTTCTTTTTCAAATCATGCAGAAATTTGCCACACTGATGTTTCGAACACCTAAAAATATGTCTACTAACTCAAACCAAAACTAATGGTACGACATTCCGTAGAGCGCCAAGGTGTGCCAGGCGGCTTTTAGCTCGGCCTGAGCCTGAGATCGTAAATGCCATAAATAAAATAAAATAAAATAAAATTCAAACGGCTTTTCGTTGGGTAGTACGTAGTCAGCGCATCGGCTCTCGTCGCAGTTGTACTTTGGCTCCCATGACCCCAATTTGCTCCTTCTTGTATTCAAAGTGTCTCCGCAATATTTATCACGATACTGTATAAGTATCAAAATTCTGCGAATCCAACCCGGAACCGTTCTCACCAAGGGCGAGAGCGTTAACCATATGGATATCCGGGAGCCAACCCAGAAACAAATCCTGACTGGACCACGGCATGCCCCGCCCCCCACCGTTTCGATTTCCGAACTGTATAAACTCTGCAAGAAAGTGGCGAATCATAATTAACAGAAACGAGAGAATAATCCATGGTTTGTAATGGGTTGCAGCACGCCAAAGATTCCAAGTAGTAGATGTCACTATTACCTTCATGCACGTAAAAACTTTATTTTCTTTGGGACAGTCTAGTAACACTTTTGACTTCGGCCCGTCACGATTCGACCCTTTACACCAAGTTAAAATCCACAAACACCCATGCCTCTAGTGGGACTCGCACACGGAACCTTCTAGTTTTGCCCTTACGCCCGGTCCGGTCGGCACCTGCATGTACGTGGCTATTAAAAATATTAAATTTAATGAAATATTAAAATTTTCAGAAATCCCGATTCCCTGATGAAATGTTAACTACCGCAGAGAGAAACCTCTCTTATCTATACTCTTCGAATTTCAAATATTGTCAGTTCCAATATAAATAAGAGAAAGCGCACGCACGGCTGCGGTGTTAAACATTTCATCTGAGACTAGAGTTTTAAAAACATTGAAAAAACTATGTAGCCAATGTCATACTATCTTGACTAAGGAAATTGTTTGAGATCTCTCTTTTTTATCTTTAGCGACAACGTAGCACGTTCAGGGGAAAAGAAGAAGCTATTTTAACTATTGTCTGTCTGTATGTGTGTTTGTGCTAGTCTGTACGTCACGAGTTCGAGTACTGAAGTCTGGCAGAAATGAGTGTTTGAATGATACTTTACTTAACTGGGATCTAAGTGGGGAAACATATGATTTTGTCTACAGCCACTTGTGGTCTGTCTGTAACTGTATATGTCAGTATATGTCTAAACATCACGAGCTTAAACTACAAGTCCAGCAGCGTTAACACTTTCGAAGCTTTATTTATTTCTCGTATCTCCATATACAACTCGGAGACTATTTTACATTAGAGCTTAGCAACAACAACAAGCATGAACAATAGCAAAGGAAATTGGACGGAAACGGACATAGCCTTAAAATAAGGTATGATCCAGACTGCATAATAACACCTTTATGAAAACTTCAGTCAGGTTGGCCGTCTCCAGGAAGCCTGGACCTCCGGAAAACGAATCCAATGCCAAAACATTGAGCTACGGCCGCTCGGGCTTTCATTTCATATCACTTTCTTTTCACAAAATGTTCGTTACCGTTGACATGGATAACTTCGACCTGTTTTCTCTTGAGGAAATGAGAGTATGATTAAATAAAACCCTGAAGAACACAGAGGTAGGTATTGGGAAGGTCGGCGCATCAAGTTTGTAAACACTTTTACTTTTATTTCCATTTATTTAGTTACGAAACAAAGATTCATTTAAATTAGAAAAAAAATGGATATGTACGAGCTCCTAAACTTAGTTCCTTTGTTTCAATAAGCCTGCTCTTCAGTGACGCGTTTCGCCTTTTCCACTGTGCACACAAAACAACTGAATAGATAATGAGTGAATCTCTGCACTCTAACACCGCAGGGAGCAGTCACCAAACAGGTGTTTTCATACGAAGATGTTTATTGTTTTCTGCCTCATTTCTTTTGCTGCTGATGGATTTTTGTGAGACGATAAGAAAGGAATGTAGCCCAAAAGAAGATATTTCTTCGGAGTAAATGCAATACTGCTACCAAAATTTGATTGTGTATTACCATAACTGCCGTATTTGTAAATCGAAATTCTAGGAATTTTTCACTATTAAATGTCACGAACCTTACGGGGGTGTTGTCGAAGTCTAGGGAGGGTGTTAGGGGGTGTAGCGTACTCCCTGGTAAGGAAACCTTAGGTGATAGGGGAGACTAGTTACAATCACCTTCACATTCAAGACAACAGAAAAGAGGTATTAATTCACAAATTTAGCTTTTTGCACAAACATTTGATGTGGTGGGAGAAAAAAGGCTTGAGTTTCAAATTCAACGCGCCTGAAATATAAAGTCGCCTCTTCAACAGCATACAATGATCTGAAAGTTAAAATTCTCTGGTTAGTGATTAACGCGAAAATTAAGGATGATATCTTCGTAGGAAAGTATTTTTGTTAGTTTCTAATTGAAGTTAGAATATCAAATATATGTTACAGTGATATCAAACATACAAAAAGAGTATAAAACATCATAATTATGTGAACATAAACATATTAAAACTGCATGACCGGTCAAATATTCCTGACATTTGTCAGCAAAGCATTAAATACGTATATATCTTATTATAATTCAATTTTGATTTTGCACGAAAACCTGATATGATAGAGGAAAACTGACTTTAGTTTCGGGTTCAGCGCAACTGAAATATAAAAAGTCATCTCTTTTTCTCATGCAATGATCTGAAAGTTAAAATTCACAGGCTAGTGTAATTACTGTCGTTCAATTCGATGTTTCAAGTTGCGAAAAACTGTTAAGATCAAACTTACTTGATTTTTAATAGCTATTGAGATTTCTAAGGTCCAAGTCGATGTTTCTATAACGTGAATTAAAAGGTAATAAACTTTTAATACACGATGGCCAACACAACTTTTATGCTTCTACTCGTTTTACTTCCGATCTCGTCTAAAGCCCCTCGTACACCATTCGATAAAGCTTGAACAAGTCGTTGAACAAGAAATTTGATCAAAATGACGTCACGAATTATTGACTCCACGCAAGAAATCTCTTGAATCCAAGTCTTCTCATCCAATACGTCCTATTTAGAACCTGTCCTATTTTTCTTGCATTCAACGCAGTGATCTACCAATCACATCGCTGGTGACTTGAAAACGTGACTACTGTGCTTCCGGAATGCTAAAAAAATTAATATGTGGACATAGAGCAGGGTTACATTGTGTAAAGCCCTTGTTTTTATGATGCGAAATAAAGATATGATCAGAAAATTAAAATTAAGTATCTCTACAAGAAATTACATCGCATCTTGCTGAGGTAAAGTGTACCTGATGTTTCTTCTGTAGTTTTTGTACAATCACTATTGCAATAGAAATTGATATAAAGAGCCTACTATAATTACTTATAAAGTTTGTATTGGATTTAGAAGCAGTAGGATATTAATATTTAAAGTGCCACTGAGTTGCTCATAATTTATGTGGAAAGGTCGAGTTTTTATTTACTGTATGTCGGAAATTCAAAGCTGCTAAACATAGAAGTATCTGGGTACACTTTACTTTACAGCACGAAAAAATGTAATCTTTTTCAACGTATGTGGAAGTGTTGTAACTTAAAATATAACAAAGTTTCGAGTCATGGAAGTATTAAATGAGAGTGAAGTAGCGAAAAGTACTTGGAACAATTTGGATACTTCCACGTTGGTGAGCGAGCACATTAAACCGTGCATGAAATAGTGAAAAGTATTTGGAATTACTTGGCTGCTTCCACGTTGGTGAGCAAGCACATTAAACCGTGCATGAAATAGCGAAAATTACTTGGAACTACTTGGATGCGTCCACGTTGATGAGCGAGCACATTAAACTGTGCATCGCATATAATAATAATAAAGAAAACCTTCTTTAACCCGCCTTTTCTTATTCAACATTGTGACCATGATTTTTGTAGCAAATCATGTGTTATTCATAATACGACGCAACGCTATTAATATTCCTCAGCATCCCTACAATCTGCATGTAGCTTGTCTAATGAACACAAATAAATCTATCCCAACATGTTTGTTATGTTGATCATCTTAAATGCACATTTAGCGAAATAATAATGCACATGCTTTTAATAACACTTTTTGCATTGCCCACTGCCGTTATGTGTTCATAGAAGTATCTGCGATGTTTATTTGCAAGAGAATGAGTTGTATAGACCGTATATATGGCTCAATAGCTGGCGGAATTTCCCGATCATAAAGTGAAGTTTCTCCATCTATCCAAGTAACTTTGTTCATGTGTTCTCCGTGTACGTATTTTTCCCTCTCCCACCAACAAACAATCTCAAAGAAATGTTCATGCACCAAAAATAAAAAAATTGACACAAAATAAATATTTCTATTATAGTCCTCTTTATATGACATCTTTCGTATACACGAAAGTGATTGGAAGAACGTAGAAAAAGCGTTGGCACTGGTTGCGATGCACGTTATATAAGGCAGCCAGCTATTGTACCAAATTTTGCCGTATGTTGGTTTTATACCACTTACAAATATTTCATACATGCACTTTGATAATCATCTACCGATGGCTAGCAACTCAAAATCAGCTACGAATAGCCACATTTCATAATCATTTACATAAATATATACTCAGTATGC
This sequence comes from Lepisma saccharinum, assembly GCA_022664845.1. NCBI lineage: Eukaryota > Metazoa > Arthropoda > Insecta > Zygentoma > Lepismatidae > Lepisma > Lepisma saccharinum. The sequence goes on from JAGDQP010016586.1 coordinate 29,527, forward strand.
AAATATGACGTCATGTGGAGGAATACTAAATGGTATCACTTCGTGTTATGAATAACATAATTTGCTACAAAAACCGCGGATATATTACCGTTGGGCGAAGAGTGGTTAGTTAAAGTGGATGCGGCTCCGAAGCTGCTGGTGCCTTTTTGCAAAATTTACAGGAGGAATGATATATTTGTGTGATTGGAAAAATGAGATTGGCGTTAAAAGAAGTGAATAATTATTGCTGTGAAGTGGGAACTATATCCTTGCGGCGTAGGGTGAAGAGTCCATGAGAGTAATGTTCATCGCGAATAAAAAAAACGAACCTGACTTTAACTAACTCCTCTTCGCTCGCTAGAGATACTATCTGTGTTCTTGTGACAAAATACGTATCACGCATAACACGAAGTGTCACGATTAGTATGCCTCCACATAGCGCTATCTTGGATCAACGAGTGCGCATTTAACGAAATAATAATAAAATATGGACTTTCACTTTGGATTGTTAGTTGTCGCTAGATGTTTATAGAAGTGCGTGTAACCGAAAATAAATAAAAACTTATAAGAATAGAAAAGAGTTTTGAATAAAGCAATAAAAAGTCGATGTTCGAGGCATCAACTACGGAACCGCAGCCGTTAGTCAGGTTATTATTTTATTACAAGCGATACATATCATGTTTAACATTCACTGCATGTGCCCGCTTTCAACAGAGAAGGAGCAAATCGACTCATATGGTTTTGGCTCCTTCACTTTAATTTTACACTTCCGCTTAACTTATCGAATCGTGTACGAGCACCATCCAAACCTTTCAACACTACTTGGATAAACCCTTTGACTTTTTCAGTTGGATCGTGTACGCACTCATCCAACTGCTTGTTCAAGAATTTGATTCTATGTTTATTGAATCGTGTACGAGGGGCTTAAGGAGAGAGAACTACGATTAGTGGATTTAAATCACGCCCAGCACGAGGTGGAAGAACTCGAAAATGCAGCGGAGATTGTGAAAGACACACGGGCTTTTGTAGTTGCCGTCAGTTGCTGTAGAGTTCAGTAGTCCTTCCGCAACCCTCAACACATATACATTCAAAATGCTTGGTAACAGTAAAAGGTGGAGCCATTTTTATTTAGATCGGAATTTCGCAAATTAGTATAAAATTCTCACACTGAAACATAAGTCTCCGCATCTCACTTCGAATCATTGGTCTTCTCTTTTACACAGTCATCATAGCGAAAATTGTTAGCAAATGATTTGTTACTAGCCACGCAAGCAACACTGGGTTCTCATACGTCAAAGAAAACCGAAATTGTGAAAAAAATATGTCTTGTCCATCTGAGTAAAAATCCAGATTTTATTTATTAATTGCACGATTACAAACACACGAAAGTTCATAAAAGTTAAAGCAAAGTATAATCCGAAAAATAATTCTCAGTTTAGGACCTGAATTTAAAAAAATCGTAAACAAGTTTTGAAATAAAACTGCATCGTCAAGTGACGATTGGTATACGAGAACTAATGCGCTTGCAGAGATGTAACTCTTCATTCTTCAAGAATATTTTAGAATCAATCCGTAAGTTCTTAAGTTGGGGGCTATCTATATTCGATGCTTCTATATAACTAGAGAATTGTTAAGAAAACATAAACAGGAAATAAAAAGAGTATAATTACATACCCTCATTCGGCGATTTGTGTAGTAGTAGTTGTTTCGTACGGATGCGTCTTAGTGTGCCATTACTCGGCGCATCGAATCCTGTATCAATTATCGCTGCTTGTTCCTTCCATACTACTTATGGTTGTGCCCAGCTGAGTTGATTGGTGAATCAGTTTTACTTCTTGAAAAACAAGACCTAAAATAAACATTGAATAGTTTAGAAAACTAGTTATTGAAAACAAACAAATAGAAGCTTTTTATAGGGTAACTTCTTGAAATACCGTAATGCTAAAATATTTTCCCTTGAGGAGGGGCACTCCTCTCTGGATCTAAATATATTGTTAAAGTTTGTCTCTGCAGATTGCTTATGATAATAAAAATAATACGTTGATAAATTGGCTGAATGTCTTGGAAGGCACTTGGCATGGGCAGCGATTGCTGGTCAGAAGTGAGGGGGGGGGGAGTTAGCCTTTGAACATTTGTATCAGTGTAAAATATGTATGATCTTCTAGTGGAGTTTTTAAAAGTCAGATTGAATAAATAACAGGATATTCTTATACACCATTTATAATAAATGGGGCCCGATAAATATTTAATTTACATTCTATTTAATTGTTGAAATGTATTCATACGTGGTCGAACTGAGTGATTGTGATCAGTTTTGGGCTGTTTGCTCTCACATATTTGTTTTATTTTTTACATATTTTGGCACATTTTATACTTAAATACACATTTAAGTGCATTTTCTCCATGCATACATATTTTACAAATTGTTTAACAAATTAATTTCGTGTATAATGATTTTAAGTAAATGTGTTCATTTTAAAGTAATATGACTGAATCCAATGTTTTCCGTAATTTCTTGTATTTTCTACGTTTAAACTTCAGCATACATTTTTTTTTTTTTTTTTTTAATTTGTATGTAATTTTAATATATACAAATGAATCCTCGCCGTTGCCGTTTTAAAACCAATTGTTTATCGAAGTTCAAATTTGTGGTGATAACATCGTGTGATACAGAAAGAAGTTTTTCGCGTTATAAAACCTTTTAACTGTCAATCGACATTCCTTTCTAATTGAAAATCAGAAAATGCAAAGTGCTCACCTTGTTACTGGATGGACCCGGGTTCGATGACGATGTAAAATGGCTAATGTGTGGTGAAAAATGGTGAAATTCGATTGTATCTAGAATCCTTTACATAACTAAAACTATATGCTTGTAAGTAGCGGTAACAGTTCATTCTTTTCAGTTTTTCGTGTAACGTATGGAGACACTATAAAGTAGGCCTATTATTTACAATATATTCCAAAACTACCAAATTTGATGTAGGCACTACTTTCGGTTTTCTCACCTAAGAGCATATGAATATAAACAACTAATAGCACTGCCTTTCGTATAACACTAATTGCAGTACGTTTTGTGTAATTACTAGTTTTTAAATGTAGATTGTCACTTTTTGTTCATATTAAACACATACTTTAAGCACACATTTTTTACATTTTTGAACACATAATTACTTAATTATGATAAAAATTAAGCACATGGGTATCCGGACCCTAATTTAAGAAACTAAATTTTGATTTTTATCATGTGTTATTGTCAAACAAACAACAGTAACTACAGTACTAGCACTTCATATATAGAAAACACAATTCTGTCAGAAGAAATTAATATACCTAGTTGTGCATGGACTGCTGCTAATAATTAAGCATTTAACAAGAAACGAGGTACACAAAAATATTAAACATATTTATAAATAAATAAATTTATAAATAGACAGGATCATGTTAATATACTGTAGAATCACACTGAAGAAAATACCAAACAATTTTCTTCCTTACACAAATGACCTCTATATAGTAACATGTTGAAAATGCAGCGATACGCCAGTCACTGCAGCGACCAAAAATCGAATCCGAGCCCCCAGTTGCATGCCAGGTGACCGATGTCCTATCATTAAATTATCATGCCAACGACCGACTTCTCTGCATATTCCTCTAACCTCAGCTGAACCATTCAATCAATGCTGATATACAATGGTATATCACTCCCCTCTATGTGAAGATTTTAATTGAGGAATACTTCTGCAATTCCAGGTCTAAAGAATATCCAATATGTAAGAGAAATAGGTTGTTAAGGCGACAGTTCAATGGCTGATAACCGCTGGCATGCATCTTGCAACTGGAGGACCCGGCTTCGATTCCCGGTCGCTCCATTGACCTACTTTTCTTTCTGCATTTTAATTAACCAATAGTTTGTTTTACATAATCTGTATTGAAACGTAATGTGAATGCTCAGCTTATACACTGTAAAAAGTGGGAACACGAAATGGATGAAAGTTACTCCGCTTTATGGAGAAATAAAAGTCGAAAATTAGCGTTTTGTTGTATTTACTCTTAAACGTGGATATAGTGTACGCCCTTTAGTGGAAATATTAGTAACCTCAACTCCATTTTAAAATTTAACATTTTCTTTGTAACAGCTTAACATTGACTGAAAATACGTTGAAACTGGACAAAGTATTTTGTCGGTGAACGTTCAACTTATTTTACGCTTAAAATCCGGCCATTTTCTGATCGAAGTTTAAGCTAAACTGACAATTTTGAGGTTACGTACTTTTCTGGATGAAGTTAAAGCCTTAGTTGGATATTCTATAATCCAGTAACAGGAGTAACGTTACTTGCTTGTCACTGAACGCCCCGCCGTTTTGAGTGTTTATATTGCCTTTACACTGTGAACAGAAAACAGTGCACTGGTGGACCGAGAACGGCAAGGATTGCATTGGCGGAAGCAGAAATTAAGTTAGGTATAAATCTTTACACTGGAGCAAACGTATCTCTCCTTTTTTTCACGAGACATTGCTCGTAGTAAAATCAACATGTCAATGATTAACCTCCTTCGCAGTAAAACCCTAGCTATAGATATCACCCAGAAAGCCAGAAACACCAACTGACTTTGTACCTAAGTGGCAAGAGCGTCTGACCAGTGTGCTTGTGGACCCTGGATCGAAACCCGACCACTTCAACATTTTTTTTTTAATTTTTAGTTTTAAAGGAATATTGCCTTTTATTCTTTTCTACTTTTAAAAAAAATACTCTGATTGAATGAAATACGTTGGAACAGTCATATATATGTATATATACACGTATTTTAAAATTTTACATAAAGTAAAACGTTCAACCGAAAACTGGCTGAATGTAGGTTAATCCACAAAGTGGAGGCAGCTCAGCTGCCTCCATTTTTTGGATGAAGGTTGTGTCTCCTATTTTTACAGTGTACGTAAATAATATGCTTAACACACCAGACACAAACATGATTTTCTCCTCAGTCACACAGGCAAACAAACGCTTGGAATGGTTCCTTTCAATTAGGTCCTGGTCGACTCTTCGCCACATCCTTTTCCCTACCCTATCCCGGCCTAAGCCAAACACTCCTAAAGGTCATAAATAAAAATTCACATTCAATAAATGGCCAGTATCAAATGCCAACTTTCTCATTTACGAACTTTACTTTGTGACAGTTCTCAACTTGTAGAATTATGCAATTACTGGAACTGAAGAAGCGTGAAAAGATTAATTTTGTAACATCTCATAATAACCGATAAAAATGACATGAACTCTTAATTAATAAGTTTAACTTTGTGCTAGTATGGTCAGTGGTGACAAATTACTCGAGAATCAGGGAGCAAAACCCCCCTTTTTCTTTTACGCTTTTCAAGGTCCAATTTCTGTATCTTATTTTTATTAGTCGAATGGTCGGAAAAAGGGTCTTTCCCCCACCCCTAATCGCTGCCCATGGCATTTGGTATAGCTCAGCATACCAACCTATACACTTGGTATAGGTTCTATAAAATAAAGCACATGATTGCGCACGGTAGGGTCAAGTAAGGTAATTTGCCAATATAGGAAATTTCGCAGAATGTCCCTACGGGTAATTTTGCAGTATTAATGATTTTTTATGTTTGTTGCTACCAATCCTAGTGCTGTAGGGTTCTATATTTGACATAGCACTCGCTTCAAGCTATTGTGTTGTTGGAGATCTCCTCCAACGTGATCAGCGCACTGAGAAAGAAATTAAATATCACTCACGTTCTCTACAAAATACTGCGAAATTACCTTTTTCTATGTGTAAAACACGGCGTTGAAACTGTATAAATATAGATGCTGACTTGAGTGAATCATCACGGATCTTGCACAATTCACTCTGATGCGGAAACAGTGTTGCCAATGCCAATTTAACAATTTGAGTTGTTGAATTCACCTTCAGTAGGGCTGTAAAAAATATCGATATACCGAAATCGGTATCGGTATTTTCGAATACTGAAAATTTAGTATCACCCATACCGAGATACTGAATATACCTAAATATCGAATAAGCCAATATGCTGAAATACCGAAACTCGAACCGATTGACCGGTTTGGAAACTGAATGAGCTCCAGTTTCGTATTTTTCGTGCTCTGGGTTAACACCTCCGGTCCCGGTCACCCCTCAAACGCAAGGAAATAATCAAATGCTCTACATCAAATCAAATCCTCCGGGTGACAAGACCTAAATCGGACAATCCAAGCATGAACCCGGTCCAAAACTTGACGTTCAGTGCTATAAGCACAATCATTCTAATGTTGATTGGAGAGCCAAAATATGACGTCAAAAAAAATTCTCTCAAGGATCAATTGCAAAGACGGAGTGTACTTATAGTCTAAGGTGGCTTAGGCTTAAACATTAATTTGGAATGCACCAGTTTAGTTTGAAAAAAAAAAACATTACGCCTACGTCTTTGCAATCGAGTGTTAGTGTTAGTTTATAAGCATTGAATTTGAATTTATTTTATGGCCTTTAGGCAACTTTGGCTCAGTTCAGTTGAATGATGATAGGAAAACTGATGAAATGAAGAATAAGAAAGAGACGTGACACTTCCGAGAGAACCCACGCACATGGTATTTGTCCACAACAAAACCCACATGGTACGATCCGGGGATCCCATGCACCAGGAGTGAGCACTCTACCTCTGAGTCACCGCAGCCCCTTATAAGCAGCGAGATAGATTCAGTGGTACGTTTCAGCCCTTGCGGCGCCAGGACAAAATTTCTCAAAGCCTCGGATCTGGGACATGAACTCACCATCGTAGTCTTTCCTAATTCGTACGTATTTTGGGAAATTATTGTCGGCTACCAAACGATAAAACTTATTTTGGTTTCTTTTACTCTTCATTTTGGAACGTTGTGAGGGTGAGAGGGAAAGCAGGAATATAGAAAGAGAAAAGAAATTGCTGAGTTATACATGGATTGTAAGAGTAGTGCTTCTGAAACTAGTCATATAATATTAACTAATAAATAAATATATTGCAGCTACGAAAGGAAAACAAATAATCGACAGCACCTTCTTGTCTCTTCAAACCCCACGCACCCCCTTAACCAACCGTTACAACACTTTGCCCTGTGACGTAAATATAAGCCACTACGCAATAAACATTGCGTTGTTAAAAGGAAAGAACAAAAACATGTCCTCCTCCTCCCCTTTTAAACATGCAGGGATGTAAAAAATTACGAAACTCCTTTCCCAGATTAAATTGCTTTTGAAAAATAACGCATGTATTTTAGAAAAATTAAAGACGTTAAAAATGTTCCTATCAACTAAATTTGGACAAGAAAACAATAACAATCAAATACGCAACTATGTCTAGAAAATATAATTTTCGGTTTTGAGATACAATGAATTAAATTGGCTTTATTTATGGGCTTTCGTCATTCTCGGCTCAGGTCGGGATGAAGGGATTGGGCAGGGCCTTTCATAATTTACCATTCCAGCATCACAGTTTCACATGCATCATAATAACGAATAGAATTTTATTTATGGCCTTTAGGCATCTAACGCTCAGGCCGAGATAGAGGAGGGGAAAGGATTCGAGAAGGTGTAGGCCAGGGCTTATGTTGAAGGTGGCATTCCGGTATTTGCCTAGTGTGACTGAGGAAAAAAAGTGGAAAAACCTGAGTCAGGATAATCGGCCGCTGAGATCGAACCCACAACCTCGCGAATGCTATGCCAACGCTCTACCACTGACCTACGGAGGCTCAGTATCATAATGACGAAATCCGAATACGGGTCTTTGAATCTGCGGCCGAAATAGCACTAATCCATTGGACCGCATATCCGAAACCCCAAAGATCCGGATTTCGGATCTTCGGACCCGGATCTGAATGTCTGATATCTAGATATCCGCCCATAAAATTCATCTTACCTATTCCCCGCGGTCACACTTGGTTTGTTATTCCCTATTGTTATCTATTTTCCATTTTTTGTATTTCGCTATCTTTCTGTGTCATTCAGCACTTCCATACACGTATCTAAAAATTAATTTCGGATGGGGTCAATGGACTTGGAGGATCCAACTCCAAAGTCGGTCCGGGTGTGAAAAGTACTACTCTAAATATAGATAATTACGTCTAAAATTATACTATTTTTTGCATATTAAAAGGAATTTCGGAATGAGGGTCCAGACCCACCAATAAATATACGTCCATGAGTACTTCCACTTCGCTCAATATCACTGTTTTTCAGTATTTTCATATTGTTCAGCATTTCAATATTATTCGGTATTTCGGTTTATCGACATCGTTAGGTACAGATGCTTATCAGAATAATGGAAACACCTGTAGTTGGCAACACGTCAGATGTATGGGTTGGCAGTGGTGTCGTGGCGACCGCAGCGCCGGACTGCTGGTAGTGGTGTGTTAGGTCGGTCTCCATACTACGTCAGGCGTCGTGGAACAGGAGTGTGCAGTGGCTGCAGCAGACGGAGGTAGTGTAAAATGGGAGACCTCTCAGAGTTTCAAAGAGGGCAAATTGTTGGTGCGCGGTTATGTGGAGTGAGTGTGACGGCAGTGGCTAGTGTGTTAGGTGTGTCGCCAGGGACAGTGTCGAAGGTGATGACGGCCTACACAACACACGGGAAAACCACATCGGGGAAGCGGAACAGTGGGCGGAAGAAAAGCATCAGTGACAGGGCACGCCGGGTATTAAAGCGCATTGTCACGCGGAACCGTCGTGCCACTGCGGCGCAAGTGACGGAGGAACTCAATCAGCACCTCCCCCAACCTGTTTCGACAATCACAGTCCGCCGCGAATTACATGACATGAACTTACGGGGTCGTGTTGCACGGGCCAAACCTCTCATCAGGGACCAGAACGCTTTAGCACGCCACAAATGGTGTCGCGACCATTCAACTTGGACCGTTGACGACTGGAAACGTGTGGTATGGTCGGATGAGTCACCATTCACCCTATTCCAAACCACGGGCCGTGTTTATGTGTGGAGAACGCCCAAAGAAGCGTATGATCTGCAGTGTCTCCGCCCAACTGTGAAACATGGCGGCGGCACGGTGATGCTGTGGGCCGCAATATCATGGTTTTCATTGGGTCCTGTGGTCACACTTCGCGGACGCATCACTGCCAACGATTATGTCGCAATTTTAGGAGACCACTTGCATCCTATGGTCCGGATGTTGTTCCCGGACAATGACGCCATATTCCAGGATGATAATGCACCCATTCACACAGCTGGAGTTGTTGCAGCGTGGTTTGAGGAACATCGGGATGAAGTTCAACACCTCCCCTGGCCCGCCCAATCCCCAGATCTCAACATAATTGAACATCTGTGGTCCATCTTGGAAACACGACTCCGGTGACGATTTCCACCTCCATCCTCTCTCACAGAACTGGCCGATGCCCTGCACGAGGAATGGTGTAATATTTCACTTGCTACCATTCACGACCTCTATGCCTCCATCCCACGTCGCATCAAGGCTGTTCTGAAGGCGAAAGGTGGCCCGACACCATATTAATCTGGTAAGTTGCACTTTCGTTCAGGTGTTTCCATTATTCTGATAAGCATCTGTATATCGGTATATAGATATTTCGGTATTTCTGTATCGTTCGGTATTTCGGTATATCGATCGATATTTAGTTTATCGATATTTCGGTTTATCGATATTTCGGTATCGACCGGTATTTCGGTATATCGATAATTATCGGTATCCAAAACATACCGAGAGTCGGTATGAAAATCTCAATACCGAACACCCGTAACCTTCAGACATCTACAGCTCAGGCTGGGATCGGGTAGAAGATAGATGAAGAAAGCAGTAGGCGAGAGCCTAAGTTGAAGCTACTATCCCGGAACTTAGCTGATGAGTAAGGAAGACCCTCAGATAAACCTCCGTCAGGTTGGTCGGCCGCTGGGAACTTGAGTTATCGAGCTGCCGTAGCTCAGTGGTAGCTCAGCTGCCATAGCTGCTGTAGCCGTTGGCGCAGCATTCGGGAGGTCCGGGGCTTCGATCATAGCGACCATCTTGACTGAGGTTTTTATTCAGTCACACCATGCAAATGTCGGGATGGCACCTTCAACGTAGGCCCTGGCCGACATCTTCCCGAATCCTTTCCACTCCCCTATCTCGGTCTGAGCCTTAGATGCCTAAAGGCCAAAAATAAAATTTTAAATTCTGATAACTTAAATTGTTAAGCTCCACGGGAGATTGAGTTACTTATAGGTTAACAAAGGCACCCGAAAAAGAACATGATAAAGAAAGTAGAAATGAAAATATGCTGAACTGTTATTCTGTCGGTAATACTTTATGGCTGTGAAAGTTGGAGTACTAACCTGGCACCTGAACATAAATTGCGTTTGTTTGAAATTAAGGTTTTGAGAAATATATTAACATACCCTCCGAAAAGGGATTAAATGACCGAAGAATGGAGAAGAATGTATGACGAAGAACTTTACAGACTCTATGATTCACCTGGCTTTATAAGAATAATGAAGTCACGATGGTCAGGCCATGTAGCTCGGATGGGCGGGAAAACGAAGATTATATTCTCTCGTGGTTGGTAAGCCGGAGGTTAAGAGGTTCTTGGAAAGAACGAGACGAAGTTGGGATGACAATACTAAAAGGGATCTTCGAGAGGTAGGTGTCAGTGATGAAGAAACATCCTTGATCTTGCCCAGGATAAACTCGAATGGATAATGTTTGTTAATACGGCGATAAACTTGTGAGTTCCATAAGCCATAGAGTGAGTTAGTTTATGAGCGCTTTCCTAAAAAAATAATAATAATGATTTATTGTCTGAAGAGTTCATTTGGAATGAG
>JAGDQP010016587.1:1680-23418 GCA_022664845.1 Lepisma saccharinum
GTGAAGTTAGCCCCCCAAACTTTGGACACGCCTATCTCCTTTATTTGACTAGCCCAAAAGCTAAAAGTGGCTAGCCCAACCAGCCCAAATTGAGTACTAACTGGCTCAAGGAAAATCTCGGCTGGCCCAAATATTTGGGGGGTCAACTTCACACACGCGCGCATGTATACCTCAAGTAGTTATAACCTGTGACACTACACTAGCGACGTAGGTCACTAGGCTTCACTGGAAGTAAGTAATTCATATCATTTCACGATTAAGTACGCCTGAGAAGCGTGTCGTGTACATTACACGTAATTTTTTCCTATGCTTCTCAGACGTAGGAAGTAATTAACCGTATCTTTCCTAAGTTTCTCAGGCGTATCATGTAACCACCAGACCTATTGAACTTTCAAATGGAAAGTGAATTGTTATCATTTGGAGTTAGAAGTGTATTTACGATTCATAATAACCTGTATCCGAACAAAAAAAAAAAAATTAAAAAAAATTGTATTCCAACGTCATTGATCCACCATGGCTATGAACGTATTTTCCATTGCTTATTTCTTGTTAATTATATTTTTGTTAAAGGATAGCTCTCCTGCATAAATGAAATTAACAGAACAAACATGTATAACTTAATTATATTTTCCATAGAGCTTACTAGATATTCTAAACAAAAGTTATAATTCAGCTATAAATTTCGGGCTCAAATTACCATTAAAATCTACGTCATGATCCACCTAGTGTCCATTCGATATCTAATACGTCTGTGTAAATTAAATTATAGTAAAAATTATACTGTACATATATTAGACTTCTTCCGGACGGAAGCTTCTTTCTCTCAAGTCTAGTATTTAGTTTCATCTTACATCTTACCATCCTATGATCACTTGAGATTTTGAAATTATTCAGAACAGACACGTCTTGAAGAATTTCCCTGTTGTTCGATAAAACGTATTTCGTTTTTAGTCCCATTTGGGCCTTTCCATGTTCACTTCCTCTTGGGGAGCGGTTTCTTGAAAAATGTATTGGAAACGAACAGTCTGTTGACTGATGAGAATTCCGCCAACTTCTTTCCTCCCTCGTTTCTTTTGCCAAATCTAAAGTTTCCCACCTTCGTGTCACTGCTCTGCTTAGTTCCTACTTTCGCATCGAAGTCTCCCATTACAATTTTGAAATGCGATTTGCTACTATCCAAAATGTGCTGTACCTCCTCGTATAGGTCTTCGACTTCCTCTTCCGGATGTGACGTTGTTGGAGCATAGACTTGTATAATTTGTATACTGTATCTCTTGTTTTCCTTTATTATTAGTCTTGCGATTCTATCTGAAATTCCTTCAATTTCTGTGATCCGTGTCTTCAGGTCTTTATTTATTATAAAGCCAACGCTTGTTGGTTCTCCATTTTCTGTTCCTTTTAAGTAGAACGAGTGCCCTGACGGTAGTTCCAACTGTTTTTCATTCTTTCTCCATACATCTAATAATCTATGATGTCCCATTTAATCCTCTTCAGTTCATTCTCCAATTCTTCTAATTTGTCCTCTCCTGCAAGTGACTCACAGTTGATACCGCCACGTATAGGTCCGTTCGAGTTACAATGTCGGTATTCTGGCAGTCTACAGTCCAAACCCGGGCATTTCGACCCTCTGACTTCTGCAGGACTGACCGCTGCCGTTGCCAGCTGCATTCCGTCCTCCTGGCAATGAGGATTCTCCGAGACTGTTTCCTTATTTGTACCATCATGTGATAACAGAGAAGGGGTCTCATATATACAAGATGAACATTTGCTGTTAATGATAAATAGAATAAATATAGTTCTTAAACTGGGAAACAAAAATAATTAGTGTTTGGGGTGAGGAAGGGTTGAATGTATGTAGATATTTTCGATTCAAAAACAGTTAGAAATTTAGCCACCCTTATAAAAATACTTTATTGCAGCAAAAATTACACCACAGGATTTGGGAGTAAGCAATATTGATCAGAACTAACATAACACCAGACCCAGAATGACGTACAATTTGAGCTTTGGAACTACTTACTAAAATTTAAAAATGAAGAGTCTTCACTCATAGAGTAAAGCTTTATAGTTAAAACTTTACTTAAATGCCCCTTCTAGAAAAATATTTCTCAAAACCGGGCATTAGGCGTCCGGTTTGAACTTGTAACCGGACACCTGACAACTGCCCTAAAACCCAGACTGTCCGGTTTAAAACCGGACGGTTGGCAACCCTAAGCCCGCATGTAGTTTATTTCAATGCAGTTAAAATTAACGCAATCCCCCACTTACGAACGTTTTTCTATTTACAACACTTCGTAGCAGCAGTTGTAGTAGTAGTAATGATAGTAGAAGTGTTAGTCTAGCAGTAGTAGTTGTTGTTGTATTTGTAGTATTAGTTGTTGTTGCTGCTGTTACAGTAGTAGTAGTAATTGTTGTACATATGTACGGCACATAACGCAGTGTTGTGAACTATGGATAAAACAAAGTTTTCGCGATATACAAACTACGTAATTTCCTTGTCATCCACAGTTTGCAACACTACGATGTGTGCTTTACGTATGTTTATCGTCACTAGACGATGCCAAATATCCAATAACACGAGATAGTGTTATTTGAAAATTTTAAGTTATACCAGGTTGGCAACACTGACAACCCAGTGACATCGTCTTTTCACTCGTGATATCCACCACGTTGTTAGAAACAAATTTCCGGGAACGAAATTTTCATTCAATGCGTCATTTCTGATTTACTGAGAATTATTAATTTTCTTCCCATTGTTAGGCGTCGACTTTGGGCTCAAGTTGGGAACGCTTTATCTCCAAAACGAAGCGGATTTTCACCCATGTTTATAAGATCCTTTTTACTTCTTTTGATGTCAGCAATACCTCTTAAAATTTGGCAGTGTACTTTAGGGACACCCTGTGTACATTTGTAAAAAAGTCTCTGTTGTGGATTTCTTTTAAAATTTAAAAACGTTGATGACATAACTTCAGACCGCCTCTTGTATAATTTTCACTAGCAAACACTGCCTGAACATTTATGGTACACGTTTCCTAATAATTTAGAATGTAGACCTACTAATGTACTAGAGAGACTTTGGGAGGGAACAGATGAAGAGTTCGTGGGAGGTGGGATAGAATCTTGCTCGGCTCTGTACTAGTCCACTACCTTAACCAACTATGCTACAAAAAATCATAGAGCGCTCATAAATTTTATCACTGTAAGTTCGATGCAAAAATAACTGAGTTTAACAGCACATATTATGTCTAAAATGCACACGAGAAGTTTAAGTGCAACTGGAACGTTCCAAATTCACCTTCAAAAACGTATGATGAAATACTCACACTTCTTTCACACATGACTGACGTCTCGTGAACTTTAAACCAGAGAATTTCAGAAAAAGACGAGAATACAAAAATGTAAAATCTTCATTTAAAGCGCAACAAATGTAAGTTCAGAATAGGAAGAGGAATAACAAAGACACACATGGGCTAATAAATCCTAAGTTACTTTTATTTTTGTCCTTTTTCAGGGATCATTGCCTCATAAACGACTAGATGTCGTGAAATTAATCTCCAAACGGTAATAATTTACGAGACTTTACAGAATAATAAATTTCACTTGCTGCTTCGATTCAGTTCCGACAGAATGTCTTTATATAAGTTATCAGCTTTGTTGATCAAGTCACGGTCACCAAAATGTCTGATCTCAATGAGCTATCATGCACAACTTCCATCAAGATCAATAAATGGCAGAAGTTCATGTCTCTCGAAACCCACCACCCAATTAAGCATGATTTCTTAAGCAGCTTCCTGCCTGAACGTGGCTGATAAGAAATAAATACAGTTCTTAAATTTAGCACAATCGGAGGCTTCAAGCATGAATTCCAGGTTCAAGTATGCACCTTGACAAACAAAAGGAAACGCAAAATCTTGTGTATGACCCAATAAACTGTTTTTATGTGTTTACCCTCTATTTTCTTACAGAGTCCGAGAAAACTGTTTGTGCAAACATGGGAAGAGGAGCAAACAGAATATGGAAACTTGATGTAAAAATTACTTTTATTAGTTTATCTTGTAACACTTTCTTCACGATATTTTTAGTGCTTTTAGTATGAGGACGCTAATATTTTATGAGTTTGTACGAAGTTTCTAAACAAAAGAGAACAACACGTGCGCAAAAGAAGCACATCCCTCATAAAAGTCTTACAAATCATAAAATTTAAAACAGAGTTGGGGTTAAAGAATCACCAAGCGTTAGACGAACATGAATATTTCTTTTAAAACTTTATTGATACAAAAATCACGTATTCTAGTAGTAATTTAAGCTGAATATATCCGTAACATTCTAAACCAAATTAAAGATAGAAGAACATGTGAGTCGAATAAAAATATTTCTAGGACCAATATTTTGTCATAACATGATAAAAAAAATATTTGTGTTTAACTCCTCATATTACTTATCAATGCTAAAAGTTTTCTGAACAAAATTTCTACATGATTTAAATAACACTTTGTGTAATAAAAATTAACGAATTAGTACAAAACTAGAATTAATCAAATTATTAGAAACAACAGCAACGCTATGCCACGAAATTAGAAGTTTATAACGAAATCAATATTATTTCACGGCTTTGTGGTCACGACTCTATGCCATTACTACAAAAACAATTTTTGAGAATTAACTTTTGAGTTCAACAATTGCACAGTTACAATGTTTTAATCATAGTTTAACAAACATATTGTTGTAACAAGTGAGCACTCAATTAATAAACATAAAAACGATATGGGGCATGGGTGTCTTTTAACTCGAACGGGACGGATAATCGTGACGGGCCGAAGTCAACAGTTACTACAGTAGGCTGGCCTATATCAAATACAATTTTTTTTTCAGGTTGCGTAGACCAATTTAATCAAATTTAGTAAACAAAGTGAGCATATTTAGATATTAAGCATTATAATGTCGTTTGTTTAGTAGCTGTGGTGAGATGCAAGCTATGGTGGTAGATCTTAATTAATTTTTATTTTGGTATTGAAGTAGTATTTCCGATAAATTACCACATTATACGACCAATTAAATTGTAAGCATAAGCAAGCAACACTCTGCTTAATAATTCGAACAATTTTAAAATTTAATGGTGAATGTTCAAATAGCCTAAGTTCCTTCGAGTAATTGTTGTGGCATAATAAAATAATAATTGCTAATAATATCACAAAATGCGTTGTTGATAATCATACATAATATAATTCGAAAATGTGAAATATTACTGATTTCACTTTGAAATTTCCTGCTTATATCAGTTACTTCTGCCACAAGAAAACATCACAAATTAGCTGATTTGTTCGCCCGTTGGTGCGGGTTAAATAAAATATGTTGGCAACACTAACAGTTGTACTACTTTTACAACAACTACTACTGCACCAGCAACAACAATAACTACAAATACTACTATTACTGTTATTAGTAGAGGAGAAGGTCCAAATACGGGCTACCACTTTTATTTTTCAAATATCTCCAAAATGTTCTAAGGAACGTACTAAATGACAACTACAAATATGTCTGAGATATGTTTACTTTATAATGTTGTTGCAACTTTAGATTATAAACCCATGACTATGATATTAAACACATATTTTGCAGAGATGTCATAATCTTGACTTTTGAAACACTGGTCTAAATATGAGCTACCCTTTAAAGTTACCTTAAATAATAAAAAAAAAATTAACAGTTCAAAATAATGTTCAAGAGTGATGTAGTGATGATAAATGTATATTTACTAAAGTCAGAGATAGTCCTCCTTTTCTGCACCAGACCATTCTTTATGTGTTCACCTCGAACATATGATACACATAACCCATAGGTATCCCTGTGTGTTCAAGGAATATCCTGTCGCAGAATATATAATTCGTATCTCCATCATCTGACTTTTCTTGTTTAGCTGGCGTATCAAAGTAACTATCTTCATCATCACAAGGATCTAGATAAGAAAACATCATCCTGGATTCTTCTGAATCTGATTCTTCCCTTGTGAATTCTAAAGTTCCTTGTTTTCTTTTCCGTTCAGGTATATTCAATTTTTTAAAATTGTTCAGCTCTTTGCTCAAATTAACTAAAAGATAATGTCTTCTTGCATTTGCTAGATTCCTGTTTTTCCAAGAAAGCCATGATTGTTTCTTAGTATGGGTGATCCTTTATAACAGTAGCACTTCCTCGTTCTCTAAGTCGATTGCTGACTTTTCTCTTTATGACATGAACTGCTGAAATATGAAAAGGGCTTACTAGGTTTGAAATTCCAAGTACTGTGTTCTAAGAGAGGGAAACTCTTAAGATGAAGATGTAGGTACAAGGTAGCCCTATGTAGGTATTTAGACCAGTCATAGGGGTTGCTTCTTGACGCAACAGAAGTCAATACGCATTATTATCTATTCATGGTTTTATGCTGACTACGAGTACTGTATCTGAGGAATACAACTTACCTTATAAAACATTTCATACTGGTTTTTATTGTGTTTAAAAAGCTGTAATATAAATGCCTGATAAAACTTTTCCACTGTTAAAAACAGGCACAACATACCAATAAATCAACCGCATCCAACTCTTGGTCGCTAAGTAAATTCCGGCACCACCTTCCCCTTGGGGAACTGTTTCACACTTTTGTCACAAGTAAGCAGTAGTACTACACAAGCAAGTCTAAAACGTCTACTAACCCGTATTTGGACCATAGCCCATATTTGGACCTTCTCCTCTAGTAGTAGCATTTACCCATATCTTACATATTACAGTTTCTTCAAATTTCAAATTATTATTTCTGGTTTGCAACAATCAACATTCGAATAAAATATATATAAATTATTTAATTTATTTTTGTTGTTTTAAATTAAAAATGGAAATAATGTATTCATTTAATTATTCTAACAATGGTACATTATCTAAACTGTTGCTAACTGCACCATCAAACTGATATCATTAAAAACTTGAAGTCGTGTGGTTCGAGGCGTTAGGCCAACGCCACCAACGTTGCGTGTTCAAATCCAGCCTGGATATTTGTGAATTTTAACAACCATTGCATTCGTTTGATCGTGACGGGCCGAAGTATGGAGTTACTAAAATAGCCCATATAAAATAAAATTTACAAAGTTTCTTGTGTCTATTAATGACATTTTTTACTTTCAATTTTATTATTTAGTTAAATAAACAAGAAAGATCCTCTTACAAGTAATATTAAAGAGAAAGTATATTTTACTGTATTAAGAACTTCGTAATTTGGTAGTAATCTAATGAAACTAAATCTTTGTATTCTAGTTATTACAACTCCTTAGGTTGCAACCCTTGTTTTAACAAAAATGTTCTTAAATTATTCGTTGCAGAACAAGAGAAAATGCCCTGGCCTTAATTTAAGATATAACAAAGGTGTTCACCTGACATCACTGACGAAATCCAGGGTGAAACAAAATGACTGTCATAAGAACTGATTTCCGGACCCTCCGATAACGAGGTGATTGTTCACGGAAGAAATTCTTATTTTAGTGTTAAAATTAATACACCCCCGAGATGTGTTTGGAGTTGTCCTAAGCTTTAACCATTGCTTCTATAGTAAACTTAACTTTGTTTTCTTCTAATGTAATATTCAATATGGGGTCGTCTGAGACCGATTTTTAACGAAACTTTCGTTCTTTAATCCGCAGTATAAAATTCCAGTGCTAAGCTAAACAAATAGCTAATTTTAATTTTAAAAATCCTTAAAAGTTTGCTAAGATTTTAAATCAGACGAACGTCTCATTTGAGAAAATATAATTCTATGACTACATTTTGCCACATTAAGATATTTACTAGTAACAACTCACTTCAGTATCTTTTAAGCCCTAATATTGGCAATATGAAGAATCCTTGTCTTGTTAAATTCAAAATGAAATTGTGGGTACTTTGAGATATCCGACACAAAATTATTACTGAAAATACTGAATTATCAGCTAATCATTGATCAAGCATTCTTTCCACACAGTAAACAAAAAAGTAAGAGCATGTTGGTATACAGTAAAGTTGTAATACTAAAAGAAAGAAAAAATGTGAGCTTAATGCGTATATGTTAGTCACTTGGTGAATATTCATTTACGCGGAAACCATCCCTACATGTCCAGGAACAGGAACTTTATCCACTGAACAATATGCGCAGGAAATATATTCAATGGGAGATAATACGGAGCTTGTGCTATTTCCTTTAAATGATGATGCCTTTTTTTATATACATTTTTTTCTTTTCAGTCAATTTATAATTCCTCTCCATAAATCCAATTTACAAGGTGGATGACCAGGCTTTATCATTACGCAATGATGTATTATATTGTCCATTATTCACATATAGCTGCTTCTCTATGGATACTGTTGTAGAATTATTGTTTTCAATTCCCGTTCAACGGCCGCATAAGTTATCAGAATTGTCAACAAGAACAGTGTTTATTGATATACAGTACATATGCAGGAGGAAGCTTAGTGGTTTGCAGGCATGGAAATGGTAACGCTATTTTGCGATTCACTTTGGCTGGAACTGTTTTAACACATGATGCACGTCATAGATATGAAACACATTTGCCGTAGCCAACCAGCTGGGACACTTTAGAGCGTCGCCACTCTACAATAAAACTCTCACACGCGCCGCCACTTTAATCACTAAAAGCCAATTACGGCGAATGGATTGTATCGAGGTTTCGCCCGCAGGCTGCTGGTTCGCTCTCCTGATTTATACTGCAGGCAAAATCCGATTTATTCATTGCTCTCTGGAGTCTAGCGTTTGGAGCCTTTAATTTTCGTAAACTGCTTGTTTCAGACAACTATTATACACGAAGCTGCAAAGTCACCAATTGCTGTTTCAACGTCTTCAAATGCTTAAAACTTAATTCTCATAAATCCCTTAATGGTTTAACATTCGAGAGGTTCAATATTAAAATCATTTATAGTAGAGAAGGGACTCATTAGGTGGTCTTTTCAAATTGTAAACGTAATTTGGGTAAAGAGAAAACAAATAAAGAAAGGAGACATGTTGTAGATTGCAATGCAAATATTATTTTGTTACGAAAGTGGGATACTTTCTTTCAATTTGAGTATTTATAGCCATTTAATTTTAAAACAAAATACATGTAATATTTTAAAGTGGAATGCTTTTGGCATGATATAAAATTTGAATGAAACTGATAAAACACTTTTCAAAGAAATATTAGATCTTCGTACAGAATCTGCTGCAGTATTTCATTTAATACACTAAGTACGATAACTTATTGACGTCAACATAAAATTTCTTTGCAAAATAACAAAAAAATAATCAAGCAGTTCAACGTCCAAAACTACCGAAATCTTCTTACCCGGTAACATTCAGTTACATCGCATTAAAATATGGGTAACATTACTACTCTTCTGAAGATATTTCAGATTATATGTTTTGGTAAGTTATATGGACTATATAGTAAACAACATCAAAATAATACTAGCGTGCACTAAATTATACGTAGCTTGTTTGAGAATATTTGTCAAACCATTGATTTAAGGTCAAATGACACAATGGGGAACCTAATTTCTGGAAATATTATACTGCACTCAGATAAACGTTGTCAGCATTTCTTCACTTTCATGACTCTACATTAAGCTTCGTTTAAATCTGACAAGTAACACAAAAATTAAACTCGTATATAAGATAAAAAGAAGAAGATAAGATAAAAAGATGTTCGCTACAATATGTTCTATGTGATACTGTTCTTAACTAAGGACCGGAAGTGAGAATACGGACTTCTCAATAACCTCGGAAATTGCATCTATATTAGGACACGCACAAAAGACATGGGAATTTTGTTCAGCATTTTGCACTGAGTTCGTCAACACAAAACTAAACAGAATAGCTTTTGTATTCTACAAATTTCTAAATGCCGTTAAGTAAATCACTTCACTAACCTCAATCATATTGACGAGCCTGTTTATCGAGAACAAAAATGATACACGTCTTTAGTTCCTTTTTGTCATGTGAATTTAACCCTTGTATTGTTTCAGTCTTACTAAAATTGCCCGAGGAACATGGAAACTATCAGAGTAAACTACCTAAACCAAACCTGGCTGCCACTTTCTTCTCTTAGCGTATACTATTATTAAATTTGAAATTTATACCACAGAACCGTGTGTACACGAAACTAGTAAGATTAAGGTAAAAACTGCAGTAAAGAATTTTAAAAATCTCAAGTCATCAGGAATTCGCGACATCCCAGCCGAAATAATCAAAGCAGGAGAAACTGCACAAGTCAACGTACTACATAAATTGATTTGCGTAGAAAGGAGAGGCTTCCAAAAGAGTGCAAAGCCTCAGTAATAGTCCCGATCTGCAAGAAAAGGATATAAAACAGACTGCAATAAATACCGCGGGATATCGTTACTCGCAAGGCAACATGTTACAATGATTTTAGTAATATCCTGCTCACACGCCTACGCATATACAGTACAATAGATGAAATAATTGGAAATCATTAATGAGGATTTAGAAGAAATCTATGTTAGAGCAGATATTTGCCTTGAGACAAACATTACAGAAGAAATGGGAATACAACGGGACTGTTCACCATTTGCTCATTTATTTTAAGAAACGATATGATTCTATCAAAAGGAAGAAAGTATAAAGGACAAGAAGTAACTAATTTTGAATAGATAAAGCCAGCTTTTTGTTTAGGCGGATGATGCAGATTCAGTCAGGGACGATATAGATACATTACAATATAACCAGACCTAAAATTAGGTCAATTTTGGTGACCCGAACATCTTGGCCTCAGTGACGTGATTGATCCGGTCTTGACCCGGATGACCCCTCGTAGTTACGACCACAGGGGATTTTTTTGTGGGGAGGAACACCTTCCATCCATCTCCTGTTTTCCCTTTGTCTGACTCAGGGTGGTTCGAGACTACAAGGGATAGGTAGAAGGAGCCCTAACAGCGTCAAAAGCCTAGAGTCCCTAAATAGCTTAATCCAGCACTAAAGGCGATAATTAGGCGACGTCCGCGACTGAGCTTCTTCAGCTCAGCGTTACACGCTACAGACGCTTGGAGGAAAATGCACCTTAAGCCATAGAGTTGGTTAGTTAATTACCTAATACAAAAATTACACATACCTACGTATTAACGAAATAACTAATTAATTCCCTATTGAATGTTCAAAGCACCATATCTCCAATACCTTGAATATGGACCATGAACGTACACCTCGATACACCACAATATATCACTAAAAGGTAAAAAATTGGTTTCTTAAAACTGAGAAAAATGCTCTTATATGTGCATCGGGAAATATTTTCTTAGAAATGGGGTATCAGCATTCTCATTTATTTTAAAATAAGAGCATACCGGTTTCAAAATTTAGATCAATGGTCTTATTTTCAAACTGGCATGCTCTCATTTTCAACTGTCTAGCTTCCATTCTCCTAACTCTACATTGCACAATTATTCAAATACTCTATGTTCTATGTGTTAGGTTTCACTGTTTCTACCCAGTACGAAGAGATCGTAGCACTATCACATTCCCAACAGCCCTGATTTTCAGCTCACTTTCATGTACTCAATGTGACCTTCCTGTTTTATTTTTTAATTCACATTTGTGACTGAGCCATGCAAATAACCTATGTTCTTCACAGATCTAAATATGACGTTCTTCGGTGAGCACTCATGCGGAAATATGGATACGATAAGGGAACGTGGCCAGGAACTTCTTCCACCACTATACTGGAGAAACCCATGAGTGTAGGTGACTGGCGGGAGTACTGGGTCTGTGATAACTGGACATTTCATTGGAATATTTGTGCTATATTACGTATTATGTCTGTGCTTTGAAAAATATTAATAATAGTAATAATAGGTCAGCCCGAGTCGTCCAGTGATTATTCTTGCAGGTTTCGAATTGGCGCTGGAAAGGGAAGCGAGTTTGAGTCTTGCTACTGGCTGAGGCTTACCAGAGGTTCCTTGAGTTTTACGGACGAATGATGCGGATGGTGCTTAGAGGCTTACCAGAGTTTCCTTGAGTTTTACCGGGCGAATGATACGGATGGTACTTAGAAAAACACTGGCTGACTTACCTTCCACAGATTTTCCACGGCAAATACGGTCGCCAAGGAAGGGCTCAGACCACAGCTGCGTGCTAGCGTATAAAATAAATAATAATAATAATAATAATAATAATAATAATAGCAATAATAATAATAATGAGAAGAAATGGAAGAGGATGAGGAGGAAGAAGAAGAAGAATTCTAATTATTAACGCTTTGGTTTTTTAGCTACTTCAAAGTGTTTTATTTTATTGAAGACTTAATTACAATGTTGGAGAAGGATTACAGAGAAAAAGATGGACTTAGGGAACTTTTAACGCCACCTTCGAAACCTACATTAAATATTACTTTATGGATTATAAGACTTCTTAAGCTAGTCTTTCTCTCTCTCTCTTTTTCTTCTTATCGGATTATCTCGAGGATGATATTGAACCCACAGATGAATGCGTTTTACTTCCTTGTTATCCTTGGTTTCCGTTGTCTGAATCCTTATTACATCAAGTTCTCGAGAGACGATACTTTACAAGAAGCTTACTAACACGCTTCTAACGACGCCTTCACGACTTCTCTTAATTACTACGCAGCCAGTGTAGAGACAAGTTTTATCAGCATATTATTGAAATAGTCACAAGCAGAACTTTTCGAAATACAATATCATTAAATTAATTTCTCCTAGAACGATTTATAACGAAGAAACTACAAAAGTAATTATATACTTACATAATAAGGCATGTAAAAATTCACATGTACAAACATATCTTATGAATTAAGTGTAATGTACAGTTTGCAACAGAAAGAGTAAACACTGTCGCAAACCGTAATAGGTAAACCAAACCAAATAAAATTATTTACATATACGTATGTTCTTTATAAAAAATAAAATACTGAGATTTGGAAAAGTTTTCTCAACTAGCTGTAACCTCTTTAGAGAATTGTCAAACCTACCCAAATTTCGGCTATTATTATTATTTTGATGATCAATTGTAATGCTCATGACAGGAATGTGAGAAATGCATTTACTTATACAAGCATTGAAGTACAAGAATGATGTGACTCGGCAGTAATTTCATCCCTACAACGTGAGAAATACTGTATTTTCCAGAACAAGATAAAATTGGTCCAAGTTTCACCACTGTCTGCTGTCACGTAGAAAGCTACAATGAACGAAATATTACAACAAAATCGCGAGAAATATGCTTACAACCTTAAGTCGGATAATATGAACAATTACAGTACTATACTACGTAAAACAATATGGGGAAAGCCCGTAAAAGAAATCTGCCAAAAGATATCACACATCCTTCCGGTATTTAAGCTTGCCTTATAAAATACTCGAAGAGCACAAAAATTTACGTTTCAAAACTTAATAATGCGTCATTAGGAAAAGCCAAACCAGAGAAATTTGCACGTAGCGACAGATAAGGAAAAATTATATCAGGAATTGTTACTTGCTTGATAATGTTTGGTTGTTTATAGGGTCAGCGTTTGGCCCCACAGGCCGCTGAAGATACACCTGATGTAGATAATCTTCAGAATAAGTTACAGCGTAGTCAGCGATCTGTAGTTTCCGAGTATCTGTACTAGTGTTTCTTTTAATTTACTAGAGTTTCTTAAGTAAGAAAATACTTACAAAGTTCGAAATTTTATGAGAATATTTAAACTGAAATATGATAATCCAATTGCAATTTTATACTGAATGCATTAAAGCAATACTTCGTATTTAGATGTACTGTATTTCAGGTGACAAGACATATATTATACTAAGATAGTGTTGCAAAGATTTGTTACCACATGATTTTTGAACATTTGTGCTTTTGACGGAGCAAAGGCTGACGTCATTTTGTATTCACTTTGCACGAAGATTATATGGCGAGCATGTCTTTAAAACATTTTTCTCCTTTAAGTGTATCACACATATCCATCACGTTTATCACACCTCAATAGTGTATATGATACTAAAATTAAAAAGTGTAATGATGAAGTAAACTGCGCATAAAAAATTACAACTCAGAACTCCGTGCAGCTAGCCCACCCAACTGACACCTTCCTATCCTATAATCGTGTCTGAGAAAGAGACCCTTCACTCTCCTACGTAACGAAGCCGGTGGGTGTCTGTTAGACTGAAACAGAGAAATTAGAGAGAGAGAAAGGGGAGAGAGAAAACGATAAGGAGAGAGAACAGATAAAAATATGGAATGTAAACGAAGTAAAAATATGAAAGGAACCTAACATTATAAAATGCAGTTCCCAGAAATCCAACAGCAAGATAGAAGTGACTTTTGGATTTTATATTTTTAGGACAATCGAATATGTAGACGGGTGGTTTAAACATCCATTAATTCACTCTCAAAATGGCGACCAAAGTTGGTAATCAGATTAAATATTCTTAATTTCCAGTGGAGCAGAATAGTTCTGAGATCTTAGTCACATCGAGAATAAGATGAAAAGGTTAACTAACATACATGCTCTGTGTGCGCGTGACTCGGTCGCAGATTCGGTGGGGTTCATTGTAAGTACTGGTTTGGAATACATTGTAACAAACCCAGTAGGTACCGTAGGTCAGGAGCGCTGGAACTGTTCTCCCGAACAAGGCGCCAATGATTTCGGGGCTAGTGTATCGAAACGGGTAAGATAGTATAGTGCAAAATTTTCGAGAACTATGTTCTTACTTGTATTCTACTTTTCTTAATTTCACTTTGTTATTTCTTTATTTCTTCATTTATTACAAATTTTCGAAGAAAATTTTTATTATTAAATTTTCAAAATAGCAGTGCAATCATTATGTTGGTGTATTTCACTAAGTACGCTGTTTTTATGATAAAACAAAAGCTAAATATGAATTTATTCTTAATACATAATAATTAACTAATTAAAAATGGTTTTTTTGTTAAATCAATTAGGGCCGCCACAAATGATGAGTTCAGTTGTTTCGAGATTGTAGGATTGGCATATCCATGACACTGATGAAATTGCTATTGTTACTGTATAAGTTCGGAAAATTAATTCAATATTAATGAGAACGCATCGAAAATTTGGATCAGAAAATATTTTATTCGCAATAGGTGAATGTGAAATTCCAGAGTGACATGTTCACAATAGATAAATGTAAGGAATTAGTAGAAACTGGTCTAATTTTTTGTTATTTCTGAGAAGAGAAATATTTTTAAAATATTATTTTGGCACAAAACTAGTTTGTATCTTATAATTTATCAACAGACTATTAAATGTGCTTTATTCACGTTTGAAATGTGGAACATGTAAGGTTTACTATGCCCACCCACAAGGTCCGTGTGACACGACAACATTTATGCAACGATTAATCTTAGCAATAGCATTAGTGAAAGCAAGAAAGCTTCAATAGGGAAAGGTGCTATGCTAGAAATCCATTATATGTTGATTGAAACATAAATGCTGTCGTTTCACACGGGCCTTAGTAACATGGCAATTTTGATTTAGAACTTTTCATTTTCATACGATTCGGACTTGAAATCTTGGCTCTTTCTGTTTAAAATTTAGTACAAAAATCATCATTCATTCATTTAATTTTCATGTTCGATTTGCATTAGTGGCCTCGAATTGACGGTATCGCCTACTGGGTTCCTACTGGGTTTGTTACAATGTTTTCCGAATCAGTACGTTTAATGAACCATACCGAATTTGCGGCCCAACCATGCGCCCACAAAGAATGTGTTAACCTTTTGATTTTATCCTAGATGTGTCTCAGAACTCTCCAGTTCCACTGGAAATCATGAGTATTTAACCAGAACAACTTCGGTCGCCATTTTGAAACTGACTTTTAAACCATCCATCTACATATTCGAATTGCATTATAAAAATATAAAATCCAAAATCACTTCTATCTTGCTGTTGAATTTCTGGGAACTGTACTTCATAATGTTAAGTTCTTTTCATTTTTTTTCCTACGTTTACGTTCCGTATTTTTATCTGTTCTCTCTCTTCCCCTTTCTCTCTCTCTCTCTCTCTCTCTTATTTCTCTGTAGTGTGTAGTATTTTCACTCATCACTTAGAAAATTAATAGACAGAATATCGTTATTGATTCTTAATACAATATAAAATATATTTTAAAATACTACTACCATGTTTGAATATAACATCCACGTCCAACAGCTACCTTGACCAGAATTAAAAGTATTTTCCAGACTCTGTTTATGTCAACGGCTAAAATCACGATATATAATCGCTTTCCTATAAAGATTGAATAGCTGTATATATGCGAATATATTTCTTTTGTCCTTATGCTATTGCGCACGATTGTTCTTTCACGCCATATTCAAACCCACACCATGATGTAAAAGATAGATCACTCCCTTCTGATCCCACTGTAACACCCTAGTTGCTGTTCCATTTTCATTTATTTTCTCCCTCTTTTATTTTCTTAGTCTACTTTCTGTTTCCTTTCCGTATGTTCTCCTTAGCTCATTCTCTTTGGTTGGTTTTAGTGAGCGTGTTTCGAATTTTAATTTTTGCTTTGGGTTTTAATCGTTATCCATCCAGGTTTTCGTTAGTCACGCAGCAATGACTTGGATCTAGTGCTTGTTTTTGATTGGACCCTAGTCAATGCTGCGTTACTTGTTTTTTGCTGATTGGTGTGAATCAGCTTTCTTCTCCGTTTGATGGGAGAACTGCTCTCCCTCGCCTCGTTAGTTAGTTCCATTTTGTTCACGCCGAAGGACGGACGTCGGGGCATCCAGTAATTTTGCCTTTCCAGAGCCCTAACAGCTACTGGTAAATATAAAAACTATATTTAGAATATTAAAAACATTTTATTTCGTCCACTTCGGAAAATATTATATTAATCGTTTTAAAGAAGAAAATTATACAAATACAAGTTCTAACGAGAAGTTCATCTCAAGAAATCACTTCAGAATTTCACGGCAATAGAATTATTTGTATTTTATATTTTGGAGATTATTTGTCAGTATGTGTAACATGTGCTAAATTTCAGTATGGGGCCGCTATTAACAAAATTTCTACATTTTAAATATCGGATCGTTGGATTCTAATAATCACATGCATAATTTTCGTCTCCAGTTTCCAAATTCTTTCGAAATTCCCGGTTAGCAATGTTGACAGCTACCGCATATTTTCCATTACATAGTCAAATTAGCTACCTGTCTGTCTGTTCAGCCATCTTTGCGTACCGTTTTTTTTATGTTAATTGTAAATTTAATAACTCGACATGATTAGTTAATCTTGGTTTCAACTCCAGCCACTATTCTCCAGTAAATAGTCACATTTTATAACATTATTTTGCATTTTTCAAGATTTATTCAGAACGTCAATTGTGTAATGTAGTAATCATCTGTAATGACGTCATGCCTTTAATAAGGCTAACTTGGTTCTTCCTATAAGATGTATTTTGGACAATAACTTCATTCGTGTAAGTAATAATGTGATAAAACTTTTTCAAATTAAATAACAATGTTTTTGGAATAACTTGTGAAAATTTCAGCAAGATTTATTAATTATTATAGAAATTATGGACATTTATATCCGACAAACCAACTTTCATTTCTGCTTAACTAATTCAATGTATACCAGATAGACGATTCAAATTTGTTTGTTCCTACAGCTCAACAGTAATTCTGTTTTGATTCTTATGAAATTATCATATCCGCAAGTCATTATGTACATTCATCATTATGTACATTCAGTCTAATAAATTGAAATTCTGGAATATTTTATATTTCTTCGAACAATCTTGTGTTTCTGTTCAGTGAACGTGATATAGAAGTCCTCTCAGTTAACTAGGCACGATTTAAGGCATTAGTTGATAATCCATATACAGTGTACAGTAATATTTATGATGTGCAGTGATTTATTTAATGTTTGCCATGATATTCATTGGAATTTAACTACGAATCATTACGTGAAGTTAGACAGCAATTGATACTAAATTATTTCTGTGTTTCGGTAAACCTATCGTTTTGAGTAATGCGTTTTAATTAGATTAGGTTGGTTCATAAATCCGTAGGCCAGTGGTAAGATTCTTTCTCCAGCTGAGATGTGATAACTTGGGAAAGGAACTATATATATGGAATTTCTGCTTATTCTGCGTTGATATATGAAGTGACTCCAGTATGTGATTTGAGCGAGTAAATATTATTTGCATTTTTGCGTTATGACACGACGTTTAGATTGAGTTGCGACCGTCATTCATTGGTGTTCGTCGTCTTTATTTCAGGAATAGCGATTACAGACTACAGGTGTGGGCCCTACTAAGGTAAAGGTAAGACATGGTCTTTTGCCACCCTGTAGACTTCGAAGTGAGTAAAGACACAGTATGAGTCACATATGAATTGATATGCGTATGTTCGTTTGAAATTATTCCCAAGTAAAGATTTGCGTTTTCTTTCTTAATCTATCGCTAATCTGAACCAGCTGGTACTTCAGAGTATGAACCGACGATCTAATTAAAAGTTTGGAGGTGTCGCCTTACCGGTATTTCCTCCCTCGATCTAAATTATTGTTTTTTCACAGCGACCACAAGGATCTGGAATCCTCTTTTCCAGATATTCTTAAATCTGGAAGGCATTTCTGCGCCGCTCGTCTGGGGTGTAGAAAATGTTTGGAGCTAGAGTTTAGGATAGATGCGTTGCGTGGGTACTGTAGGCTCCTGGCGGCCCTATTTGCATTCCTGGATTGTTTTTGGTGTTGCAGTTTTGACTTCACCTAGCCAGGAAGTGTCTGTGTGATCTCTTTTGGGATCTTGGGTTTCAGCAGTTCATAATAGATCACTCCCTTCTGATCCCACCAAACACAAAGCATTGTCTTCCGTCCATAGCGATTTGGTCTTGCAGTCTATGTCGCCGGTTCTCCTGGAGTTACCTATGATCTTTACGCATAGGATTCTCGAAATAGATCCACTTTTCGTCACCAGTCACAATTCGATGGAGAAGTGATTTCCTTTTGTACCTGTCGAGCAGAATTTCGCAAGTGGTTTTTCGGTTTCCTGCTGTCGTTCAGTCAATGCATGTGGAACCCATTTTCCCACCTTTTAAATCTTGCCCATGGCTTTTTAACGTATGGAAACTGCTTCTCGTGTCACATTTAATTGATCCGCGAGTTGTTGTTGCGTTTGAGCGTCATCCTCATCCAACAAAGCTTGCAATTCGTTGTCTGCCAACTTTTTCGGTGGTCTTCCACGTTCTTCGTTTCTCACGTCAAAATCGCCACGTTTAATTTTTTGTAAACCACGCATAGCACTGTGACTTACCAAGAGCATGATCACCGTAAGCTTCGACAAGCATGCGATGCGATTCTGCAGCAGTTTTCTTTAAATGGTAACAAAAAATCAATGCTGTCCGCACATCGTAGTTTGTAAGTACAAATTACGCCATGTTCAACGCTATTAAATACTACACTATGACATGAAACTTGTCTGGTTGTGAGTTGTAAATCGTTATCAGCAGTCAAAACAAGCAAGTAGCGCCAAGGACGCAGTTTTACTGTAACCAAGTGCCAGCTAACACCGTCTATGCATAAATTACGGTTTCATATTTACACACCTGGTATACTCACACATAGGGATGGACACGAGTCGAGCCAGATGTAATTTTCTCGAGTCGAGTCACTGTTTTTCGGGTCCAGTTTTGATATTTAGCTCGCCCGTACAACTCATTTTAGCTCGTTTTTAGTACAGGTAAAATAAGCCAAAAATAGACCCCAAAATGGAAAAATTCCTGCACTCATGAAACTTTGGTAATAGGTTACCTTAGACATGAGGTTCACAAAACCGAATAGTGAATAAAAATTCTAGGGGGGAAGGGTGATTTTGGAGGGGCAGGGGAAAAGTACTGGAATTTAATTGTTGCGTGATATAGCTGTGCGAGGTGTCGATTTATAGTTTTTTTGGTACGGTGAATCGAATGAAAACATCATCACGTCAAGAAAACCAACAGCAATAGAAATTTAAGGCGGAGGGGGAATTAAGTGGGGGGCGATTATTTTGCATGTTAGATTTCTTTAGATATATGTCTAATGCAGAGACTCTCATGTCAGAAATTCCGGAAAGTTTCTATGTAATTTCTCCGATCATCATCTCCTGACACGAAAACCACCGTCAGTTTAGGTGTGTATATATATATATATATATATATATATATATATATAAATATAATTCACTGCCATATTCAATCCACTACTGGATGAGGCCTCTCCCGGAGGGAGAAGGTGGTCTACTGCTCCCTCGCTGACAAGACGTGTTGGAAGAGGAGAGCCGAAGCTCTCAACTGTGATCACCACTGTCTTTTATTCACATCAGCTCCCCAATTGTGCTCACGATGTTGCGTCAACAGAGAAATTTTGGGCCCCCACCGGGAATCGAACTCGGGACCGCTCGCACTGAAGTCGAGCGCGCTACCGAGTAGGCTACGTAGGAGGCTCAAATATATATATTTATTTATATCTATATTTATACACCTAAACTGTCGGTGGTATATATATATCTTATATATATATATATATTTATCTTATATATATATATAAGATAAAATGAATTTTATGTGCAGGAACAGCACTATGGCTTACGACCGTCCCGAATATATTTCTAATGTACCGATTCTTGTGAACGAGATAACTGCCGTAATTTTCAACGAATTGAAACCAAATTTGGAACAAAAATTGGCTGTATAAATATCCTGGATGAGTTCGTTAGCCAGAATAATCGGATGAAAAACTTCAAAAATGGTGGCCGCTCGAACTTAAAAAGAACTCATAATTTCCACAATTATTAGCCGATCGGAACCAAATTTGGTCCAAAAATGAGTATTTAGTTTATGTTAGTAGAGTGTGAAAATCACAACGATCCATAACATAATAACAAAATGGCGGCCGTTCGAACTTCTAAAAAAATTCGTAACTTTTCCAATAATAAACCGATCGGTATGAAACTTCGTACATAAATGGGCATTTGCAATATCTCGGTTAATTGTGAACGTCAGCATGATCCAATAATAAACTTTCAAAACGGTGACCGTTAATAATTTTCAAAGAATTCTCCTTTGTTTTTTTGTTTTTTGTAGCTCTGTGTCAAAATGTGAGATGGGAATTGTAATCGTATGCTTCTGGCGATGCTAATATAAATGAAAACATTTAATGGATAACAAGACCAAGACAACAATAGATCCCTATTTTTATTAGTGTTGGTTTTGGTGACCATTAAGTGTTTTCATTTATATTAGTATCGCCAGAAACATAGGAAAATACAAAATTCCTCGTTAGGTGAAAAGGAATTGGCCAAACGGGAAGACAAAAAATGGCCAAATCTGGATAGAAGATTATCCGGATATAGAATGGATACTACTTTCGGGTGATCAGATGATGGCTATTAGTCTAGTCATTAGAAACATAAAAAAGGTGTTTCTGTGCAAAAGGTTGAGGAGTTTTTGAAATTTGGCAGAAGTGTACACTTCGGTACCCTAACTATAAGGGCAAATTTGTGCCCTTGAGGGACCGTCGCTGGCGCCGCTATCTTGAAAAATGGCGGCTAAAAGGCAGTTTTTAACATAGATCTCTATTCCTGTAGGTTTTAGAGATTCTTTTAAAATTTGAAAATTGGAGTGGATTTGCAATGCAAATGTTCTACAAAGTTACTTGTATAAAAAAATTTAAAATGTCGCCATTTTGAATCAAAAATTGAGGAAAAACATATATATATATATATATATATATA
>JAGDQP010016587.1:23818-40301 GCA_022664845.1 Lepisma saccharinum
AGTACTTAAATCACTTGAACATCAAGGCATCGAAAGTGCATAAATCAAGTTACTGCGAAACATTTACTCGACTGCCACTTCTGTCATTAGACTGCATCAAGAGAGTGAAAAATTTAAAGTTGGAAAAGGGGTAAGGAGATTCAATTTCTCCAAAGCTGTTTTGTGCGGTCCTGGAGAGAGTGTTCCAGAATTTAAACTGGGATGAAATTGGAATTAAAATTAATGGCGAATATCTTTATCACCTACGGTTCGCTGATGATATAGTCCTGTTTGCTTCAAGTGCAGAAGAACTACAAACCAGAATGGAAGAACTGAGTAACGAGAGTTCGAAAATAGGCCTTAAAATGAACTTAAGTAAATCAAAAGTAATGTACAACCAACATGCTGCAAAGAAGGAAGTGAAGATTAACGGAGAGACAATAGGGATAGTTGATGAGTATGTTTACCTAGGCCAGCTTAAAACATCGAATGCAAAGTTGACTGGTGAAATAAATAGAAGATGTAAAATGGCGT
Source organism: Lepisma saccharinum (assembly GCA_022664845.1). Lineage (NCBI taxonomy): Eukaryota > Metazoa > Arthropoda > Insecta > Zygentoma > Lepismatidae > Lepisma > Lepisma saccharinum. The sequence continues at coordinate 24,332 of JAGDQP010016587.1, forward strand.
GGAGTTATTTTGGAAGACTACACTTTATTTTCAAAAGCAAACTTCCAATGTGTCTGAAGCGTAAAGTTTATAATCAATGTGTCTTACCTGTAATGATGTACGGCTGCGAAACTTGGACACTGAATGCGCAAGCGACTCAAAGATTGAAAGTCACACAAAGAGCAATGGAGAGGTGCATGCTAGGAATAACCAGGAGGGACAGGAAGAGAAATGAATGGATTCGCGCAGAAACAAAGGTAGAGGATGTAATCAAGACTGCGAAGAAGATGAAGTGGAGATGGGCCGGTCACATATCTAGACGAGCAGATGGGAGGTGGACGACAAATGTACTACAGTGGATTCCTAGAGAAAAGAAACGACCGAGACGACGTCCAAATGTAAGATGGGTAGATGAAATCAAGCGTTTTTCAGGAGCTACATGGATGAGGATATCAGCAGACTGAGATATGTGGAAAGAAAAGGGGGAGGCCTTCATCCAGCAGTGTATAGAAAACGGCTGGATATGATGATATATACCGGTGTATATATATATATATATATATATATATATATATATATATGTGTGTGTGTGTGTGTGTGTGTGTGTGTGTGTGTGTGTGTGTAATATGCTGATTTATAGTCAAGAGCAGATTACGGGAAAATTACAAAATTTTGAGAAAATTATCTTTAATCCAATATGGTAGACAAATTATATATATATAAAATTAACACCCAGGACGAACCGCTGGAGCTAGAGAAACGAAATTTGACATAAATGTATACCAACAAGAGTAGGTTACAAGAGAATTATAAAATTTGAAAAAAGTCGACATCTTGAACTTAATAGAGCCGATTAAAATATATGTGCATATCTTAGATATGTATGTTTCTCGGCCATACTGGATCCAATATGGCGAGTCTTTTCAGATTTCAAAATTTTATGGTAAACTACACTTGATGACAAATGTTCATGCCAAGTTTCGTTTCTCTGGCTCCAGCGGTTCGTCCTGGGCATATTTCGACATATATATGTTTGTTGGCCATATTGGATTCAACATGGCTTTTTATTTTGTCAAATTTCGTAATTTTCTCGCCACCTATTCTTGATGGTACACATTTATGCTAAATTTAATTTATCTAGCTCCAGTGGTTCGGCCTGGGTGCTCTACTGTTTTTTTTATATATACGGTATATGATTTGTCCGCCATATTGGACTGAAGATGACGATTTTTTCCAAATTTTGTAATTTTCCCGTAATCTAGTCTTGATGATACGTCAGCATATCAAATTTCTTTTGTCTAGCGTCAATGGTTTGGACTGCGCATACTATACATATATAGATGTTTTCCCGCAATTTTCAATTCAAAATGGCGACATTTTCAAATTTTCAACTAAAAAAATGTTCTCTAAAACTTACAGGAGTTCTATGCTAAAATCTGACTTGCAAGCGCCATTTTTCAAGATGGCGGCGCGAGCGGCTGTCGCCCAACCCAAGCTTACAAATTTAGCATTATGGTTAAGGCTCTTAAGTGCACAATCGTGCAAAACTTCAAAACTTCTTAACCTTTTGCACCCAAAAAGTACCTAATGACTGGACTATATGGGGATGTCATGTAATATCCGGACGGATAGTGGATAATTTTGGATGTTGGCTAATATCTGGATAACGTGTAATATTCGGATAAAATCCGGATGGTTAAATGGATACCGGCTAATTTGTCATCTGGTTGTCAGGAAATTTTGGCCACCCGAAAAAGACAGCATAGCCATAGAGACATTAACACCGTAGGATTTGGCTCGTTTTAGTTCGACTCGACTCGAAACTCGAGTGAATTTCGAGTCGAGTTTCAAGACGAGTTGGACAATATTTGCCGAGCCGAGTTGCCGAGTCGAGTTTAAAGATTTCTCTTACGAGTCGAGTCGAGTTTAACGAAAACTCGATTCGAACTCGCTCGTGTCCATCCCTACTCACAAAACAAACTTTGTAAAAACCTCGAAAGTTAAAGCACGAATGTATTTTGTACCATCATGTAACTTTATTATTTACAACGTAATTACTTATGAACTTAGGCAAATTTCTCTGTCTTAAGCTTATCTAACAATAGACCAAAATTGTTAATGAAAAATGCATTGCACAATTTTTTTAAGGCTCAGTATATTTCTAACACTAGTCATTTGTAGAATCATAAGAGCAAATCCCCATTCGTTTCATGCCGTGGAAATTCACAATACTTCTAACCGATTAATTTTTGCATCTTCTCAGAAACAATTTGATCGTCGCTGTTCAGTAAGTCTGATAAATTCTGTGGATCAGTTTTCAAGCAACCAACCAATAGAACATACGATGGTAACCGTACACGTTTCAATAGCATCATTTGGTCATGATTGATAACTCATGCAGAACAGAAACTTGACCACTCTACTTCAGTTCGTACCGCAGGTCGAGAATATTTGGAGAGCTGCCTTTAAATTCCCTCATGAACCGTCTACGGTGCGGGCACATTGCACAGAGGATAGATTTACTTTCCAAAATTTCTCCTATATCTGTGACACCCACATATACCCAACCCAGACCTATACCCCAATATCCAGACCCAAACCCACAATATATATATAATGTGTGAGTGTGTCCTTAATATTTCCCCCTTGGAAAACATTCTGGCGACCCCCTTGGTGAACCTACTTTCATTTTGCCTTCCATCAGATGGGGATGACAACCTTGGGTTTTAAGTAGATTTGTTTAATCCAATCTTGGACCTTTTGCTTCCATTGTGATGACTGATGAGCAAAACATTGATTCAAACTGGAACATCACAAAAAGAAATCTGACGTTAACAAATAAGGTTCGCAGGAAGAATTAAGGCAATGTTGAAACTGAAACGATATGCCACACCTACTTAGGTTGGAATCGGTCCCCTTTGTAAGGTTTGTTCCAGAAAGTTTTGCAAATATTGTGGGGATGAGTAACAAAGGATTCGTGACAAAAAAAGAAGAAGATAATTGATGATCAAATATTAATGTTAAAGCCTTGTAATATAGATAAAAGAAATAGAACATTTCATTAAACATTTTCTGGAAAATAACCGAACATTTTGTTTGATAGTGCTCAGTAGCTTTGCACTGTCGCCTTATCAACTTTTTGTTGCCTTGAACCCAGAGTTTCTTGAACAATGAAAAATTTTCAGCATATTGTCCATCTTTTCGAAGAACATGTTTAACACATACCCAATAGCCCTCAACAGGACGTAGCTCAGGAACGTTAGTGAGATTCAATTGCTTCTTAACGAATTCCACCTGATTTGTTGAAAACCAATTTGTTACCATTTTGGATTAATGTGCTGTTGATAAATCAGACATTAATATGCAGCACCTTGGCGTTTCGTTCCGAAAGTCAAGAGATGTTTTTGTAGACACTCTGTGACATACACGCCTGAATTTATTTCACAGAAATAAAAGAGGCGCTTCGATCGCCACATTGGAAAATTGCTTGCCATACAAGAACTTTCTGTCAACGTTTTCAATCGAAATGGACTTTTTCTAGGACATTATATTGTATAATTTCATTTATTATTATTATTATTATTATTCTGTCAATGGTAGATTTGGTTTATAAATTTCTTGTCAAATCTCGCATTGATGTTGATGGCGTCTTCTTAATGAGCTTCAGTACTTTCTTGTCTAACATTTTATATTTTGTTCCTCTTGGTCTTCACTTCTTGCTTTCTCACCTGTCGTTTTGGTTGTGGTAAACTTGACTATAGTTTTTTTTAACTGTCCATCTTGATGCTTTCACCTCCTTTGTTATCAAAATGTAAGGTTACTGTTTCTATGCTACCCACGCGCGTATTTTTTTTTCTTTTACTTATTCACCTTCCGACTTGATTCTCTTCAACATTAATTCACATTTGAAAGATGTGCAAAACTTTCTGGGACAACCCTTATTAGGGGTTTTCAAATTTTCGATATATCGAATCGATGTCGATATTTAAGAAATCAAAACTTGCTGATATTCGATACATAGATATTCCGATTCAATATTTAAGTTCAATATTTTGTTACGATATTCTACTTCGATATTTTGACATGATATTTTACTTCGATATTTTGACATGATATTCTACTTCGATGTTACTGATCGACATTTTAGTCATATTTCGATATCTTATTTTGATATTACGTTGCGATATTTCAGTTCGATATTTCGTTCCGGAATTACTTCATAGGAATTGAAGTGTTAATATTTGCAAAGTATGAGGGCTATCTTGGACACATGAAACAAATTAGTTGTATCCGTAGGTACCTTTATCTTCAATTTGGACGTTTTAAAATTTAGTTTAAAACCTTTAGGCAACTGTGACTCAGGACGAATAGATGATGATGGGATGAATTGGTGGAATGAAAAAAATGGGAGGAAACAGGTGCACCCCGAGAAAACACACGCACGCGGTGTTTGTCCACCACAAAGCCCATATGTCATGAGCAGGGATCGAACGGACGACTCCATGCACCAGAGGTGAGAGCTCTACCAACTGAGTCGCCGCATGAGTAAATATTAGAGAACGGAGTGGCGAGGAATGATGTTCACAATTTCTGAAGTGTCCTATGAACAGACTACCTTGTAAGACAGAAATGACAAGCGGGAAATGATCTACAAATTCGACTCAAATCTCCTGAGGATATTTATTCATCACTATTTGTGTGATGTGAAACAGTTTATTCCTCTTAGATCTGAGTAGGTCATTAATTATGCGTGAAAAAAATTTCATGTTCAGTCAATTTTTCTTTCAACAGAATTCTTTTGTGTTATGCTCAACCCTCTTCAAGAACGAGCAGATAACATGAATAAACGAGAGGATTTAAATCCCTAAAATAACACAGCTGAATCATTCCAGAAGAACATCCCTCTATGATTTATGAGCAATTGTTCACAGCTAAGATACCAAAAATAACTAAGATTTGAGAACGCAACTCTTTCAACCCCCTTTGTTCTCCCAAAAAATCGATCCTTCATTTCACATCTTTGCTCTTTCAATTCGTTGCCTCAGCAACGAATTTGGAGGTGCAAAAAAATACAAGAACAAAGGGAGAAATAGTGAGGGACAGAGAAGGCAGCTGGAGAAAAGAAATGGGAAAGAAAGGAAACGAAAAATTTCAAAGAATTGACTACCCCTACTCATTCGTAGCTTGACACTCACAGACGCAGTGAGACAGATCTCTCTCTCTCTCTCTATGTGTGTGTGTGTGTGTTACTATGTGTTTTTGCCAATACCATTGGGACGAAACGTCGGAATTGAAAAACCGAAAGGTAACAATAATAGAATAAAATGATAAAATGAACATTGACAGTGCTTTCTCTTGTCTACAACCTGCGGAAAAACTGTCTTAGCGAGACTTCTTTCAGATTACAAATATCTAACTCTTTAACTACTGAAGGAGAAGCAGCACAATACAAGCAAAGAAATTACACATCTACTTGAGCTATTAAAGATTATGATAAGTGTTCGTTCAGAGACAATTTTGTAACCTAATAATTGGTGGGCAAGGGGAATCAATTATGATTTCGTCACAGACTTCGGATAGGTAATGGGTAGGAACGAGGGTTCGAGAACCCATGGCCGACTATTCTGACAGGTTTTCCAGGTTCACCTGTTTCACCACGAAAATACAGGGATGATACCTCAAGGAAGGTTCTGGTCGATAACTTCCCCATCCTGGCCTGAGCTAAAGATACCAAAATGTCATAAATGAATTCAATTCGATGGTGATTTATTATTGCTGTCTATAGGATGGAGGTGGTATAAGATAAGATAAAATTAATTGTATGGGCGGGAGGTGGTATAAGTCCTATCACCGAACTGGGGTTGTAAGCGTATTCCGAAAAAAATTACACTGAATTAATACTTATTCAGAATATAACGCGAGACCGCTGGTCTACTCGTCTCACAATCTCCAGTCTTTTCCGTGCTTACACGAAAAAAGAAAATTATTCAATTACAACACAATATTGATTACTTTCATCCTATCTAATTTTTCAATCATATCATTTTAGTTCCAGGGAGCTTCTTGATAATTTGTTTCTTTCTCACATATTAAACATATAAAATTAATTTTAAGTACTTCGCGGTTTTTGCAAGTGCTTTAGAATTTTATGTAGAGCGACAAACTTTGTGATAGAAATGGGAATTTCCGTAGAACTCTTTATTTGGTTATTTCTTTCTCGTAATTCATGAGATGACCACGTATGATATAAACGAATTGCGCTACCTCGACCCATAAGGCTATTCGAAGATGCATAGAGTTCACAAACACTTGAAAATTCTCCTCGGTTGTATAAAACCACGGAAATTATACCACCCTACAACTCTGTTGTATTTGCAGACACAGCTCGAAATAAACTTTTCACGGCATTCTAAACGAGCACTACTCTTTTTATTTCACACTTTATATTAACTTCCTCTGTAATCGTCTCTGGTACAAATCTTCTAATTGATTTTTAACTCATTTCCCATCATCCGACGTTTTTTAAAATTTTGTAAACTTCCTTGCTTCCGATCATGATACAATATTCAATCATTAGATATACAATAGAATAATCCAGTTAACTGTAATTAATTAATTAATAAAATAATTGGAAATTATCCTTAAATACACGCATCTATCGTGTGAAGTTTGGGTTGCCAATTTCACAGGGAGTTTAATATTCATTATTATACATAAAAAATAATTAAAAAAGGATTTTTAAAAAACACACTTTTTTTTAAGATGGACTAAAGAGTAAAACATAATAAATTGAATCAATCTTATGAATCGGAAAATAAAAGCGTGGGTGCTCTTGCTAACCTTATCATAAAATCATAATATCTAAGAGCACCCACGCTTTTATTTTCCGATTCATAAGATTAATTCAATTTATTATTTTTTACTTTTTAGTCCATGTCAAAAGGCGTGTTTTTTAAAAAAATCCCTTTATAATTATTTTTTTGTGCATGACGCCTGTGATTGGATTAAGATGACCTTCTAGCAGGGAAATGTGATCAGAACCAGTCAGAAACGATTCTGGAAGCTGCCAGGACTCAATTTTTGACAAGTTTTCACAATTTCAGTAATCACTGGGATGGTATACATAAGAAAAAAATGCCGCCGTTCTCCATTTTCCTTGCATCTAGACAATTTAAAATTGTATGCGGAGTGCTCACTGATAACTCACGGAATTAAATAACGGGCCATTCCATAACAAAGTGAACATTAACATTTCCAAAAATGTTATATTACATCAAATTTTGAAGCTATGGCAAAAGAAACCACTGCAATTACATCTACGAAAGAAATTTGGGAATACCATTTTATTAAGCAGAAATAAAACCGTAATGGTATTAGCAGTAATGGTAGTGGTAGTATTAGAATTATTAGTACTAGTAGAAGTATTAGTAGCAGCAATAGTATTAGTAGTAGGTGTAGTTGTGGCAGACGTAGTAGAAATTCTAATTGTGATAGTAGCAGATGGACAGGTATTTTATTATGACCAGTGGTAGCAGATGTAATACTACTAGAAGTAGTAGTAATAGCAGTAGAGGTAACAATAGCAGTAATTGTTACCGTTATTATTATTGTAGCTACACTAGCAGCTGATGTAGAAGTAGAAATGGTAGCTGTTGTAATAGTAAAAGTAGTAGTGCTATTAAAACTATGATTTTCATCAGTTTTTCATCAGTCCCAGCGAGGAGGGACAGTAAGAGCTTTTCTAACTATACCACACAACACTTGTATTTTCTGAGGATTGTTCTATCTCCTAATAATAAAATATCTGGCAAGCTTAGCCTTGCTGGGGGAAAATGGGAATAATGTTTCAGGTTGATGTATACTGTCCATGTATTCTCTTATTTTCAATGAATGCAGAAAATGTGCAGTGAGTAAAGGTTCATTTCACCAATGAAAAATTTACATTTTAACTGGATCCGTAACTGAAGCGATCACAGAAACATGAACCATTGAACTGCACAGAGATGGCTCCTTACGGGAATGCGGCGTTAGACCTCTCAATCAGCAAGAATCGCTGTCGTAGGATACTTGTATCCACAGAAGATTTGTACGCCCTTTTCCATTGTCAATAACATCAAAGGAAAAGAAGGCGCTTTCTACAAAGAAGCCGTCTTTGATTACAGAATAGCAAATTAACAACAAAGAAGCACTCAATAAGGGGGTACACATTGGGGGGTAAGGGGGGTATTGGATGCTTCTTTGTTGTTAATTTGATATTCTGTAATCAAAGGTGGCTACTTTGTAGAAAGCTGCTTCTTTTCCTTTGATGTTGTTGACAATGGAAAAGGGGACACAGGATATTTGTACCCCCGAACAGTGGTCCAGAACCACTCAAAACCTGGCCAAATCCCATAAAACCAAAGTCAGCAGAAAGAACCGAGACAAGTCTAGTATCAAACAGAAAGGTCTTATCTATTGAGAAAGATATGGAACGGTGAGAAAATCAGGTCCTTTAGTCCGTGACCCCCCACGGAAATTTGCACTGCAGTGAAGTTGCTAAAATTCCATTTTGTGAAGGGATTGCCTGTCGAAAGTTGACCATTGTAGTAGAAACACATGCAATATCCTACTGCAAGAAAGCAATGTCTTGAAAGCTTCCTGGGAGCTTACAGTATTCACATAATTAATTAAAAATGATGTGTGAAGTTGGCTGCGTATGCAACAGGATGGCCAGTAATTCTATGTGTGTTTAACTTTCTCGCAAAGTTATAAATCGCAGTAACAAACCATCATCAATAACTTCAAGAACTACGCCGGCAGGCACCAGACCTCATATGAGTTTCTCCGGAAGCAGCTCGAGCCGCGTAAGATCAAAGATTTCAGGTCACCTGGGTGCAGTGCTGGCCTGACTTCACCGTCCGACCATAGTGTGTTATCCTTCTCGAAAACTTTATTATCCTTTTACATTTCTCTACCTTTCGGAAAAGTTGATAACACAATTCTGCTACTTGCTGCTTCGCATTTGCATCCAACGTCGACGACTTTTCGCTCTGGAGAAATTCCATCAGACTCTTTCTTTTGCTTTCCTTCCTGCCCTTGGAAATAAAAACATTAGAGGATTGTACTGATTTACAGGAGGATCTTAATTCATTGTTAGACTGGTGTAAAGAAAAGAAAATACAAGTTAATGTAAATAAATGAAGTTTAATGACATACTCTCTGCTTAAAACAACAATCCAGTATGACTATACCTTGAGAAACACGGTTTTAGAGAAAAAGAAATATGTCAAGGATCTAGGGTTGTAGTTTGATGAAGAACTCAAATTTGACTTTCACATTAATCAGAAAGTTAACGAAGCATTCAGAATGTTAGGGCTTATAAAACGAATGTCAATAAATTTCAGGAAGATTGAAACAACTTCTAAATTATATACTACCCTTGTACGCTCCAAAGTCGAATATGAAAATATTGTATGGTTTCCTAATTGCAAAATCTTAAATTGTAAAATAGAAAAAAATACAAAAGAACTTCCTTAAATATCTTAAATTTAAGGACAGTGTTTTCAAAAATGGAGCTAATTTAATTCACAAAGCAAATTACGATGTAGATTCAAAACATCTCAAAATGATTTCACATGAAAATTGAAGAATATTGTATACAATCATATATCTTAAGAAACTATTAGAAAACAGAAGACAATGCTGAGATGTTAAGTAAATTATGGTTGTACTGTCCTGGAAAAAAATAAGAAAACGAACATTGTTTTTTCTCCCCAATTCTGTAATTGAGTTGTATAAGAATTCACCCCTATATAGATTTGGTATGACAGAAAAGGAACTGGATAAAATATCTTCCAAAGAAATTCAAATAAGCTACGAAACGACATAATTAATTTCTATTTAGAAAATGGATGAAAGTATATGAGTAATAAGAAACATATTGTATCAAAACATTTAAATTAAAGTATTTTTATGTATAGTAAGAACGCATTTTACACATTTATATCATAAAATTAAATAAAAGTAGGCCTATATCAGTTCATAGTGAATGTTTGTAAATACAGGTTTATGAATTTGATTTTTATGGGTTTGTAGTTGTAGTTGTTTCTTTATTCTTTTTTTTTCTTTCTTTGGAATTGTTTGTTAATTCAAAAGACAATAATTGAGTATTAGAAATATGTATATTTATTGTAAAATTCCGTAAATAGAATATGATTTGAACTTACTAATTACCATTTTGTTGGTGTAAAGTACAATTAAATAAATAAATAAACCACTGGGGCCAAGTAGAAATGTTCTTGGGGTACAAATATACTACGACACCGGCGTACGACCAACATCCCAGGACAAAAACCTGTGTTGGTGGAACGCCGTGTTGGTCGTACGCCGATTCTACGAAGTGTTGATTTTATGCTGGTGTTGGACCAGCACAGTGTTGGTTCTATTCAGGTGCCCCTAAAATAATTTAAGATGATACTTTTTATTATCTTTTTAGGTTTTATATATCTGGGGCGTTGTCAAGGGTCCAACGCCGTGTTGGTCCAGAGCTGTGTTGGTTCCGTGTTAGTCCTACGCATATAACCCTTTCCTTTCACCATCAGGTTAACTAAATCCTGGACTTTTGATATGAACTAATCTTCCTATAACAGCTTGAAATGATTCAATTATATGAATCCGAACTATCACTGTAACTCTCACCGTTACTGTTTCGTAGTCATCTGCGACGTAAAATAAATTTTGGTCCTCATTAGTCGTCAACCTCCTCTACGTTAGTATTGAAGAAATAACCTATGCTACAAATACATTACTTACAATTAGTATACGTGCATTTAGCTGAATTTACACTTCCCATTTTTACCTTATTAATGAATTGTCCCGAGGTAGAAAAAAACCTAGCTAAATCGTCATTTCGCCCACACTTCATAAAATTTACAAAATTTCATCAAAATAATTAAAGCCGTTATCAAGATAAAAATTATACAGGACCCCTGTAGCACAAATGGTTGGACCAGCGTTAAAAAATGGTGGGTATGGTTGAAAATGATTGTGATACATGGTTCAATAATCATCACAAAATAGTTACATTGAAAAATTGTTGTGCTACAACGTTAGGATAACCATAAATTTTCGTGTGATCAGTTCATTGCAGTTATACAAGCAACTTCAATATTGAATCAACTTTGATATGCAGTTCGAAACTTGTTTCTTGGAAACTGGGTGACTAAAGCGAACAGCGACAACGTTGGACCAACCGTTTCTCAACCAAACACAATTATAAATCAACGTTGCTCCAACTAAGTTCATGCTCCTAGGAAAAAAAGTAAACGAATTTCGATCGCTTTATGAGAAGATACCATTAGGAAAACGGTGAGCAGATACAAATGCAACTGTCTCCGGAAAAAATGAACAATCTGTGTTTTATTCGACATTTAAACTCACGACATTATACTTTAAGGTATCGCTAAATGATAGGCTTTACTTCTCTTAAAGATTTTTTGGTAGTCTTGCGGTGATATAGTTTCCGTCACTTAATTATACATTGTATGTATTAAGTCTAACTTTTACTTGCGTTGTTCTTACTGGGATCTCAGAAGTAGACATTACAATCAACCTCACTCCTTCCGAACAAGAATAACACGGATTTTTTTTTTAGGCTATTCAACGTTGCTGTCACATTTCTAACTTCCGGAACTTGGATACCTCCGCAGAATTTCTTCAGAATGTTGTTTTCCCCATTCATAATACTTTTTTAATTATAATATTTTTTAAAAACATTTTTCGATATAATATAGGCCTAATCATTTCCGCAGAGTTCCAGAATAATCTCAGTATGCAAGGATACACATGTTGGTTTTCAAAAACGAAAACATGTTAAATAAGAACTGCGACAAAGTTCTCGAGCACGGTTATATGTAAATTTTTTGCAAAACTAGAAGTTTGTTTAAACTATTTTCGATGTTCATGGTGTTGGAGCTTGAAATATGTAACCGTGACCTCCAGCCCCAATAGAGCAAATCATATGGGGACTTTTTTCTTCCCTTTCAATCTCGCCAGCCACATAATCGGCTTATATAGTTGAGTAGTTTCACAATCAATTTCCTCAAAGTTCCTTATCCCAGCAACAGTTCCACGCAGTTCAGGTGAAAATGAAAGATGAACCGCCCACGCAAACATATAGCAGTAAAGATCAGCGTCGGAGGGAACGGGCTAATATCGACAATAACTTGCAACTTGAGACCAATAACTGCATATTTTGCGTGAAAATGCAATTCTAAACTTAGTATGAGGCTCATATACGCAAGTTTTTGTGTTTCATTTAATTCGACTACTACTATTTATTTAGTCTAGAGATTCCCGCAGACTGTACTGTAAATAGAGCTACCAGACGCACGCAGATTGATGTATAAATTTGACGACAACTAATGTTATAAAACAAATGCAAAATTACACAAGATAATTGACGGCCAGTTAGAAAATAAGCAAAGGCTTCTGATCATACATTCACAAAATCAGTTTCTTAGATATGACCGATTCTTTGGGTTGTTGAGAACCTTTAAATCAATGTGAACTGCAGCAAACCATATTACATGTAGGTTTCCAGTGACGTATCTAAAAAGTTTCTTTCGGAGGCTGCTCATAATCAGTATGGATATGAAATATGTATGAAATATATACAGTATATTTTGAATTTGAATTTCACGTATTGCTTTTACGCAACTTTGGCTCAGGTCGGGATAGGAGTGCGGAGATAATTTGGGATGAAAGTCTCCCAGGGTCTAGTTTCGAAGGTACTATCCCGACATTAACCTGATCTGACTAAGGAAATAGCATAAGCAAAATTAGTTAGGATATCAACCCAACACCTTCAGAATGCGAAGCGAACCCTCTACCACGTTTACAATGGAGACCATTCAACTTGCCACACATCTCAAACAGTATAAACTACTACCACTCTGAGAAAATTTGTGCTCATCGGTCCAGATACCTTGATAGAATATTATTTCAAAACAAGTACAAAGTGAAGGTGCGAGAGTTTCCTTACCATTGAAATTGTATTTATTTATTTTTAACATTTTAATACGGTTTCAAACCTCTTATGTCATTACATTATGTTTGGCTGAAGTTGGATTAGCGTTTTGTTGTATTTACTCTTAAATGTGGATATAGTGTAAGCTCTTTAGTGGAAAGACTGGTAACCTTAACTCCATTTTCAAGCTTAACATTTTATTTGTAATGGCTTAACGTTAACTGAAAATTGGTTGAAACTGGCCAAAGTGTTTCGTCGGTGAACGCTCAACTTATTTTACGCTTAAAATTCGATCATTTTCTGATCGAAGCGTAAGCTAAACTGGCCGTTTTGAGGTTACGTACTTTGTGGATGAAGTTTAAGCCTTGGTTGGATATTTTGTAATCCAATAACAGGAGTAAAGTTACTTGCTTGTCAGTGAACGCCCCACCATTTTGAGTGTTTATGTTGCTTTTACACTGTGAACAGTAAACAGTTGACTAGTGGATCGAGAACGACATGATTGCATTGGCGGAAAAACAAATTAAGTTGGGTATAAATCTTTACACAGTAGCAAACGTATCTCACCTTTTTCTCTCCAGACATTCCTCGTAGTAAAATCTACATGTTAATCATTAACCTCCTGCGCAGTAAAATCCAAGCTATAAATACAACTCGGAAAGCCATAAATACCAACTGCCTTCGTAGCTAAGTGGCTAGAGAATCTGAGCAGTGTGCTAGTGGACCCTGGATCGAAACCCGACCACATGAACTTTTTTCATTTCTTTTTTCTTTTTAAATTTTAAAGGAACATTACATTTTCTTTTTTCCTACTTTCAAAAACTGTTCTGCCTCAATGAAATACGTTGGAAAATACATATATGCGCATTTTGAAATTTTACAGAGGGTAAAACGTTCAACCTAAAACTGGGTAAATGTAGGTTAACATCCTATCAATGCTTCAAACTGCTTTCTCGACCAAACTTTGTAGAGGAGTAGCGTACATCAGGGAATCATCAGAAAGCATGATTGACAAAAAGTGCTTTCGTCCATAAAAACAGATGCAATGGCCAAAAGTTTGGTTCATAAGAATAAGTACTTGATCTAAGTCGGAAAACACACGTTTAATTGTAAAGTGTTCGAAATAATGAAAAATGAATGGATGGAATATGAATGGATACCAGGTCAATGCGCTATCGTTTGGAGGGCATATTTGTCATGGTCGACATCTGGAAGTCGGCCATCTGGAAACTTGTTCATTTTTAATGGGAAGGGGGTCACAGTAGAATAATACCAAACAGACAAAATAGCCGCCAGTGACGTCACAGGGCCATTGACCTTTGACATCATAGTGCTGCACCATCCGTCGGGCATATCAGGTGAGGTGACCCTTGGTATTATTGCAAGTTAGTGGGGGATGAGTGTAAATTTGTAGTGTATAGTGTGTTGACGTCATCAAGTGACTGTGGTTCAGTTGGCACATGGTGTAGAAACTGGTTTCAGATTTGAAACCGTGCAAGTTTTCCTTCTCTGAAACGTCCGCCGCGAGAGAAGGTAAATTTGTAGTGTAGTTGGTTGCGTTGACGTCATCAAGCGAGTGTGGCTCAATTTGACGTAGAAACTGGTTTCAGATTTGAAACTTCCGCAGCGAGAACCGCCCTGAGACCATCTCCTAAAATCTTGATACAAGAGTTGAGAACATATTTTTTTTGGCATATAAAAAACTCCACTTACATCATCCCATCAATTTTGACTCTAGATCTCACCTCCCAAACTGAAAATACATATAGAAACCGTGAGTCCGCCAGACCCATGTTTTAAAATCTTGAAAGAACACTCGCGAACTTAAATTGTTTTGACCATATACAATTGTACTTAAATCACCCTCACAATTTTCACTCTACATTCCCCAACTAAAAATAATGGAAGAAACTCCGAGACCACTAGAGCAGCCGTTTTTTGTGTTAAATGGTTAAACGTTACAGATAAAAAATACAGAAAAGTTACTTAGAAAAACTAAAAAATAATAAGGAATACCTTTTTATTATTTTTGCAGAAGGAGAGATGGCATATGCCTTCTTCGGAAGGTGCATGGATTGAAACTGCTATCATAATAAAGGTATAGAAACTTGATTGTCTCATGCGTACATGATCTTACTACGTCGTTCTGTTACTGAATGAAGCTGTCTTTGCTTTATACAAGATTAGAGATTGGCGATGCTATTTTAGTATCTCGCTCTTGATAATGCCTTTCTTGTTTGTTGGTTAATCTCGGAAGACGGAAAGAAAATACAACTCATAAAGTGATTTCAGAGTTTGGGAGATATACAGAGGTCAATTTGCTGATGAGTGAATTGTTATTGTAGTTTTTACTATGTGCACATAAAATGAGTAAATTCTGTATGCTATCTACGTCAGACATGATAAGATAGTTTGCGACAAGATTTAGACGTCACTTCCTTGTTGATGTTGCTTTAGTATGTGTACATAAAATGAGTACATGCTGACCATACTATTTATGTAAATTTCTGACGTGATATCATAGTTTATGACAAAATATTGAGGTCATTTTGCTGATGAGTGAATTCTTGTTTTAGAAAATATCTTTACTGTGTTTGTATAAAAATGATTGTATGTTTGACCGTCATACGTAAATCACAAATGTGATATCATAGTTTGCATGAAGATAGAGGTCACTTCCCTAATGAGTAAAATGTTTTGCATTCAATCTACGTCACATAATTAGTCGCTTGGTTGACTTTTGTGTGGAGCATGCGTAGTGTGTAGATAAGCGATTTGAATATAAGACATTGTATCTGAATACATTTAGTCTTTTAACATTTCTAAGTTTTAGATTACATATCCAAACTCACATCTAGTATCTCGTTGAACGAACAAGCGACCGGAAACGTTCCATGAGCTAACAATGCAACACTGTCAGTGCAACACTGTTCCCTCAACCACTAAAACACAAGTAGTCTATGGCGGACATAATTAGAATCAGGT
>JAGDQP010016588.1:0-12604 GCA_022664845.1 Lepisma saccharinum
TTAAATGCATCCGCTAGGTAGCTCTGGCATTGTAAAATATGAGGTCTATGGCAGAGCTACCTAGCGGATGCATTTAAAATCACGTGCTCTTGTACAAAAAAAAACATTAGTTTTAGCGCAGGTAGAAATGATGAAGCGTGCTAAGTCTATCTATTATGAGGTCTATGATATTACCAGCATATCGCATGATATAGGAAAGCCAAGAAGTCTAACTGTGAAGTAAGTACAACCAACTCAAACAATTATCTTCATATCTCAAGTTTAATACACTAAGTGGAAAAAAAAAAATGAACATACCACTAACGAAGAAAAGCACCTTTTCAAGCAAACTCAGTGTTGTTTGACTATCGGTCACTTTCTAGTTATAAAACGATACGCGGCTCAGTCATCATGTAATGTAGAATAACATTGAAAACTCTTTTTGTAACTCCAAGAGGCACATGGTTAAAATAAAATATACTCGAAATAGGGATAAGCCACGTCTAAGTAAGTTAGATAAGTCCATGTTTTCAAGGTTGGCCATTTCAAGTTTTATTTTTTGTATTGAATTTTAAAGTGACCCGTGATAAGTATTAAGATCTAATGTAGATTCCGGGAAACAAAGCGCCTAGAGCTGATTGTCACCTTTTGACAAGCTATTGTATGACATGATAACTGCGCAAAGCTTCGCTCATAATGTCAAGAATATAAATTGTTGAACAATTCTTTGAATTTGAATATAAAATTGTGATCCCATATTTTTAAAAGAGCTCTTCTTATTCTCTCTTTATAGATTCGTTGATTTCAAGGACCCTACAGTACTTGGTTTATTTTACAAGAGTTACGTATCTCCACACCTTGACTATTGCTCTCCTATCTGGGCTATGGCGTCTCCCACAGTTCTGTCCAAGGTTAACCGAGTTCTGAACTTTTTCTTGGCTATCGTTCCCTTTCGTGTCCCATCCACACGCAGTTTCAACAAACAACTCAATTAGAAGTCCTTCCTATTGAACCCCCTTTAGCACGCTTATATTTGCATGCCTTCAAACACCTCTATAAAATTGTTAATAGACATTCAAGATCTGACGATATTCTTCATGAGTTGTTTTTCCCAGTGCCTGTAAGATCCACTCGCAGTAATGACCTGTTTGCTTTGAGAGCACCCAGGCTTTCTTTTGCACAGCGTTCCCTAATTTGCATGTTGTCATCTCAGTATAACCGAGTTTCAAGCCATCTTGATTTTGCTCTACCACATAACCACTTTATTAAAAACCTGGTATCGATATCGGATTTAAGTTGAGGTAATGATGTTGTTTTTCTGTATGTTTTGATATTATTCCTTCTGTTAATTTATTTGTCCATTTTTTATCTTATTTTGTATTGATGTATCTGGGTTCTTGTTAATAAATAAATAATTTTAATTTGTTTTTGTTTTTTATGTGAGAAGTAAAGACATGGTTCAAATTGTAGTTTTCGAATACGAATTCACAGCAGTCCATGAGGCCTACCTTTAGAACCAGCTGCCTAGATAGTTGAAACTGTCATTTGTGTCAGTTTAATAGAGTAAGTAGCATGAGACGATGCAACCAATGCTTACCATATGTTCACGAAAACTGCGAAGGTCTCACCAGGGAAAAGAAATATTCGGATTTTTACCAGGCTTCTAATTAAGACGTTCATCCCAAAGCATTCAGTAAAATATACTGGTTAAATATATTTTTACTTGTTCATGAAAATTGTATTCAATGCAGTTAATTGATGTATTGCACAAACTGTGTTCAGTATTCAATTTTTAGTATTTAAGGACATGTTAATTATACATGTTAAATATAGTTTACTTGTTTCGTGGGTACTTTATTCTATTATTATTATTATTATTATTATTATTCGCTGTTATATCTATAGCTTACTACATGGACCATCTTTTGTGACAATACAAGCTTATATAAAATGTTATGTAATTGTAAAATCACAGTATATTTTCTCCAACTAAATATCAGGGTTTGAAGTAGAAAGATCCAGGTACAATTGTGCAAAATATCAAACTTCTAGCTCTTCATACGAAGTCATGAAGGAAGGATCAAACATTAAGTGATGTATCTACCTTCAATTAAATAAATCGCTATGTGTCATTCCAGCTCAAGTCACCCAATGCCTCCAGGGTGACCTTCTCAGATTTGAATTATTTTCTTTTCGAAAGTACTATGAATCAAGTTAGAAAGAAATGTCAAATATCACTTTAGTACTCCTGTCCATTCCAGTGATATATTATATCAAAGAAAGGTCGAAAATCGTGATATTTCCTATTCGCAACGGTCGTTTAAAATCGCAGAGTTCCATAAACAAATGTATATTTTTTGTTATTATTGTCCAAATGACGTGAAATTTTGGCAGAAATATCTCAAGGACATGCACTTCCTCCTACAACTTCAAAAGATGTATTCTATGGCCAGGTTTGATTACAGGGTTTGTTAAATACATGATTAAAAAATAAATAAAAAAAATCCCGAAATACGTCAACTTTTAGTTTTGACGGAGGCGAATTATTCTAACAAATTTAACAGTGCATCAGCCATTCTCTGCGGTCTAGTAGCAAAACCTCCAATTTTCTTAAATAGCAAACATAGATCAAGTGACATTATTTGAAAGTTCATTGGATTGTATTTGTAAAAATGCTTTTATTTCGGAATTTCTCCCAATACTTTTGGGGAGATAGCGTTTGAAATGTATCCTAATTCTAGATTGGAATCCTATCTCATAGAACTCTTAAGCAATCAAAAAGAATATTTTGACACTATTCCTCAGGGGCGTACATAGAGGGAGGGTCCTGGGGGTCCGCACCCCCCCCCCCCAAAAAAAATTCCAATTTTTTTAATTAGCATCATTTTTTGCAAAATTATGTTTTTTTACGTAAATTTCACACCAAAACAGACCTCCCCCCTCCAAATCCACTTCTGGGTATGTCCCTGCTATTCCTAACGTACTGTATCATTTTGGGGATAACATGACTATATAAATAACTAGCAATCATTGCTATTTCTCAGAAAAATAGCCTGATGTTACCAAAATTAAATTGACTTTTAACTGATATTCCCATATGTTTATTTACCAATCGATATTTGTTAGTTACAGAAAGATACTTACCTGACATAATCACTATGAAATGTACAATAACATACTGAAAAGTCAATTTCTAACCCCGGAATATCTCAATACTATCCCTAACAGTTAAAGTTTTGTGATCTCAGTTTTATTATTAACAATAATATGTCGCTGACCTCGGGTTGACCGAAAGGCTCGCTTTCTGTGCGCATGGTTACAAGTTCAATTCCTGTTAAGGTTCATTGAACAGAGTGGTTCGGAGTCCACTTCACAAAAAAAAAACTATAGGTCCCGTCCTTACAAGCTTTCCAGCTCGTTTAGGATGTTAATAACAATTCAATCATTCAATATTATGCCGCTAAAGGCTCGATTTCATGCAAGTTTGCGTTGCTTGCTTTGCGTGCGATTTGGGTGAGTAGCCAATTGAAACACGCATTTTATTACGTAGTCCGTAGAACACGCAATAAAACACGTGTTTCAATTGGCTACTCACCCAAATCACAAGCAACGCAAGCTTGCATGTAAATCAGACCTAAGTTTGGATTCAACTTAGCATATAACGGTGAATTTAGAGTGTGGCTACGCTCAGGTCTAAACTGCAATGCACTTATTTTTCTTTGGATACAAATTTGGGGTGAGATATAGAAAAAATACAACTAATAGGTAAAATTATAGTGGAAGATACCATCTCAGTATTAGTCTGGTATTAGTGAAGAAAATCTTTGGAAAAACCTAAGTCACTAGTGCTGGGCGCAAACCCATGACGATGCGAATCCGAAGTCAACGAACGCTCTGGAAACTGAGCCACAGCCGCTTGGTAACAAGAAAAACAAATATCTACTGTACAATTGCTTCTCAAACACTATTCAATGATCCTGTTTACACATGAAAAAAAAAACATTAGTTGTTGTAGACTTACCTCTAAATCTGGGGCGTTTGTAATGTTCACCACACAAAGCATGCCAAACCAAAAACAGTAGACATTCTTATAGCGTGTCATGTACTCGTTGATCGTCGTAAATATTTCTGTAAGCAATAGGATTTGTTCAATTAGAAAAAAAATCCCTCGTGTTTTAGAGGGAGAGATCTTAACCACAAAAGTTTAATTATATTTTAATTCTTTGTTTCGAAAAACTAAGTAGCCCTACAAATTGGGATTTTATGTAATGTCTCCTCAGACAGTTATGTTCTTGGCAAAGTTTGCCTTACATTCGACTTTCGTTTGCCTACATAAATGTGCCATGGCAAATTTGTAGCAACTGTCTGTTATATACCTGGAACAAAGAAATGCAATAGCAATTTGACAAGACGGAATAAACGAGATGATCGAAGTGGATTTATTTGTTTGTACATGAATTCCCAATGCTGTGCGGTATTGCCCTTATCTTAGATTATCGTAGATGGCGTGTATCCAATGTAAGGGCTGATTTTCTTGAAAGCGTGCGTTGCTTGCGATTTCCATTAGCAGCCCATTGAAACAAGTGTTTAACACGTAACGTTCACCCAAATCGCAAGTAACGAACGCTTGCAAGAAAAGCAGCCCTAACGTCCTCACCCCACTCCCTCTCTTGTAAGGGATGATTTTTATGAAAGCTTGCGTTGTTTGTGATTTGGATGAATATCCAATTGAAACATGTGTTACACTTGCCTTACAATAAAACACGTGTTTCAATTGGCTACCCACCCAAATCGCAAGCAACGCTCATAATAGATAGACTTAGCACGCTTCCCCATTTCTGGCTGCGCTAAAACTAGTGGGTTTTTGTTCAGAACACGCGATTTTGAATCCATCCGCTAGATAGCTCTGCCATAAACCTTATAGTAGAATATGACGTCTATGGCAGAGCTACCTAGCGGGTGGATTCAAAATCACGTGCTCTGAACAAAAATTTATCAGTTTTAGCGCAGCCAGAAATGGGGAGTGCGTGCTAAGTCTATCTATTATGAGGTCTATGGTATAACACTCAAGCAAGCGTGATCGTTACCATTTGTTCTTTACGTTCTGTTGGAAAATTGTTCATTTGGATGAATTTTGAAGCATTCATTATGGTATTCTATGTATAACAGTAGTATGTTTAGCTGCATGAAAACTATGTAAACAATGAATATGCTTATGCATTTTTAACATTGCGAGCCGGAAATTAAGAATATTGAAGATTCAAAACTAAAGGACAATTTACTAAAAAATTAACCAAATGTTATAAGTAGCGCTCGCGCATGAATATTAAATTGTACAGAACTATTTTCTCGTATCGAGAGTTGTCGAACTTTATCGAATTGTCCCGTGTAAAGGAATATATAAAGACCACGTCTGTATCAAAATTCACTCTGTCCTCGGGCTTCGACCCGAGAGGTCCTCTGACCTATCTTAAACCAGATGGGTCAAGAAAAAAAACATTGTTATTTACCTGCCTTTTCCTTCATATCCTATGTTCTAATTTATCTTCACCTTAAGTATATCAGTCTTTATCCCTCTCCTTTTGTTCTGATTTATCTTAATCTTTGGTATATTCCTTATCCTCCGTCTTTTCTTCCTACCCACTATCTTTGCTTTTTCTTTATTTCCTACGTGCTGCGTGTATGGGTAGTATTAGGCGGTTTTTTTTTTCCTTCTGATGTGGTACAGAAAAAAATAATAAAAAACGTTTAATAACATACTTAAATAATTAGGACTAAAAAGTAAGTAAAATTAATGTTGTTTATGCATCACTAAAAAGAAAAGCATAGGGCGCGCTCTCATATAGTCACTTTATAAATTCTTGAATTGGCGCGCCCCATGCTTTTCTCTTTATTTAATCATGCATAAACAAAATTATTTTTCACTTTTTAGTAAGAATTGTTTAAGAAAAGTATGTCTATAAATCTTCTTTTTTTTAGTTCTTTCGGATACTTTTTCTTAAGCTAATGTTTTGTGACCCAAATCCTAAAGTGTTCTGCAACCAGTCAAAGGCAACGTTGTTGCAGGCTAGTATTTATTTTAGGATAAAGATGTCCATATTTTAAAAAATTGCTTTTAAAATATAGAAATATATGAAAGTAACAATGGAATATTTTATTGTAACCCGACTTACGTCGTTGGGCAAAATTTCATCATTGTATGACGTCGGAAAATGAATTAAATTAACGTTGCAAGATTTGAGGACACTACGCTGTCCACGCTGCTGCTGTGAATGAAAGACAGTGACGATCACCATTGAGAGCTTCGGCTCTTCTCTCCCAACCCGTCTGGTCAGCGTGGGATAAGTAGACCAACTCCTCCCTTTGGGAGAAACCTCATCCAGTAGTGGATTGAATATGGCTGTGAATTCTATATATAAGATGGGAAAAATTTAGGGAAAAAAGGATCCTTACATTGGAGAATACTAAGACAGATGTACAGAAACTTCACAAAGACAATAGAAAAGCGGCAACGTTTCGCAAAAAGTGTTTTCACATGGTAGGAGACAATATGGACAGAGCGAAATGGTACGGGACTAGTGTTAAGGAGTCATCATTTTGCCAAATGATGCTGGGTAACAGTGTGGCCAGGGTATTGAGGAGGAAAAATGACTAGATGGGTCGGGGAACACTAAATCGTGAAGGAAGAGCGGAGGTTGGTAGGAGTAGGTAAGGGGACTCCAAAAGAAATGAAGGGTAAAGAATCAGAGGGAGGAGATAATAATAATAATAATAAAGATGAAGGGGAAAGGGGGGTTTAAAGAAAAAATATAGAATAATAGACTAGAGACAGAACCAAGAAGAGAACGGAAGAAGAAAATACAGCGCTGCAGGGAGTTACATACAGTTGAGGCCGGGTTCATGGTTGGCGAAAAGGATAGAACTGTACGTCCGCTCCTATCTCTTTCTACCTGTGGCAGTTCAGGACTCTGACTCGAAAGGTTTTGTCAAAGGTGCAGCCGTGATAAGAAGTGTGTTCAGGTATGGGGAGACGCGGAAGTTGTGATTTGGAGGAGTGATAATACGCATTAGGAAATCTAATAAAATTCGTGATCAAGGGTTAGGTTAGGTTTGAAAAGTCAGGTTAGTTTTATATATATAACCACGTGATTTAATCGTGTTCTTTCAGGCTTTCGAAAATAGGACTCTCTTTGTTGAGACAGTAGTGTCCCATGTAAGCTGTGGAAGTAAAGCCGAAATCTCGTGTCAGGTACGCAGCGCCGCCATATAGTTGTGAATCTATTGCTGTGAGATCAGTGTTAACGTCAGTGTTCTATTTGTGATTTGTATTACAGGTAAAGTGTTACGAGAATATATTAAGCTATTTCAAGTTCGTAATACTCCTCTGATTCACCAAGATACCAGAAATGTTCTAATTATGTAGTGTCTAGTTTTAAAAAATCGTAAAGTCATCGTAAAAAACAATGTTGTGAAGTCAGGAAATAGATATATCATTACTATACATAGATTCACTGTTTTAAGTATTATATGTTGAAACTTAATCCACTAAATTATCTTTAAAAAATGTGGACAGCATACTAGTGAAATATATTTTCATCTGGACCCTCACAGGAGATATTGGACCTTCAATATTAATAAAATACGAATTTTTAGATTTTTGAAAATTCATAAAAAAAAATTAAGGAACTATATATCAGCCTTCATTTTCTGAATAGCGTCAATACACTTTGATATGTAATAGTGTATTCAAAAATCAAGTTTGACGTGTGAAACAGCGCCCTGAACGCCTGACATTTTCTATTCTGATAATCACCTTTCGATACCATTTTGGCCAGTTCGATTATGTTTTAGGCTTTTCATGCAGAGGACTAAAATTATCAAGCAGACTTTACAAGAACAAAACAGCTTTGTTTGAGTGCCTTATGATGAACCAGTCAGCAGATATTACATTCTCCGTAAATGTGCGCAAACACATATTTTGGCATGCGCCGCAATACAAAAATAGACGCCATTAATCAATTGATGGTGATAAAAGTAATAGAATACCGGTATTGAACTATTCACACATAAGGGAAACAAAAGTTTTTTAAAAAAATAAAAAATGAAAGTTCAAGCGAGCAAACAATATCTGAGATATGAGACCACGATCAAATATTAAATTAAGGCGTTTTGGCGTGAAATAAGCCTTATATACTGAAGTGTCAAAAGTCATGGTTTACCTACTTAGTAACGTGTGAGACCCCCTCGAGCAAGGCGAAGTGCAGCAACTCACGTAGCAGAGACGCGACATGTCGCTGGTAGTCCGCTGGAGGGATGTGCAGCCATACAGTCTCGATTGCCGTCCACAATTCGGTGGTTGTTGCACGTTCTATAATATCCCACATGTGCTCGATAGGGTTCATGTCCAGCGATTTAGGGGGCCATATCATGCGTTGGAAGTTGGCAGAATGTTTCTCAAAACCAGTCGCGCACCATTGCGGCCCGGTGACATGGCACATTGTCATTTTGGAAAATCCCATTGTTGGCAGGGTACACGAAATCCATAAAGGACTGGAGATGGTCACCAGGCAGTTGAACATACCACTCATCGCTCAATGTCCGTTTCAAGCGGACCAGACAACACAAACCATGCCAGGTAAACACTCTCCACACTATGCACCAGCTTGCATAGTACCTTGTTGACAACCTGGGTCCATGACCTCATGGGGTCTGCGCCACACCTGGATCCTACCATCCGCGCATACCAATTAGAAACGTGACTCATCTGACCACGTTACACGTTGCCAGTCCTCTAAGGCCTAATCCACATGTTTACGAGCCCATGTGAGTCGCCGCCGCCGCGCCAATGGGAAGCGATTACTAGTGGCACACGTGTCGATCTTCTGCTGCGATACCCTATGAAGACCAAATTGACCTGCACTGACCTCTGAGAAACGTTCATGGGACGTCGTGTATTGATTCCTGTTATCAGATCACACACTGTTGCTTGTCTGTTTGGCCGGACGAGTCTGCCCAGACGTCGCCGATCACAGTCATTCAGCACCCGTGAGCACCAACTATCATCCCGCACTCAAATGCCGATAATTCCCGCCAGGTTTCCATCACCACGATACACGACATTTCACTGCACTCACAGAAGTCCAAGTAACCATAATGTAACTGCTTCGCGCCGTTCGACCAGTTTTGACGCGATATTAACGCGCCGTCAACTAGTTCTATCCCACTATCCCATGACTGTTGGCACTTCAGTGTATGTGCACCGAGAAAGAATTATCTTAGAAATAATATACCAGTAAGTACATTCTCATTCAATCGAAAACAGAATCAGGTCGACTTAGAAATAAGATCACTTATTTCCGAACCGGTAGGCACTAATTTAAAATTAAATGAGAATGTTGATAACTTACTTCTAAGAAAATTGTTCCTCGGTACAAAGTTGACATTTTTCTTAATTTTAAGAAATCGTTTTTACAGTGTAATTAACGTATATATATATATATATATATATATATATATATATATATATATATATATATATAAACAAGAGCATACCGAACATAAGATATGGGAATCGGAAGGTCCTGGGAACGACCCCAGCGACCGCCCATCCTGACTTAAGTTTTCCAGGGGATTTCCTCAGTCACAAGAAACAAATGCCGGGATGGTACCTACAAACCAGGCTCTGGTAAACTACCATGCAACACCCTTTCCCCTATCCTATCCAAGCCTGAGCCTGAGATGCCAAAAAGGCCATAACTAAATTCAAATTCAAAACATGCAAAAAAGAACTTGTAAGATTCAAACTTACCGTGAGGGTCACGAAGGATATAAAGTAAAGAATTCCCTATCAACGGCCACCCACGTGGACCAGGTAATTTCTTACCCATTGTCAATATTCTATGATTATGTATTCTCCAATAAAGAATTAACATAGCGAAAAGAATCAACGGAGATAAAAATAATAAAACAAAAATTCCCACAAAAATCTCCATCTTCGAGCTGTAAAATGTCTGTCTTTTGCACAGAAAGTTGTGTATTGAACTACTTGATAATCAAATGGCTGCCAAGGTCAAGATCCAGTTTCGTAATTAGACTTTTAAAAAAAAATAAAAATGAAAGCGAGAGATGACCAAGCGAGAACAACACGAAAATATATTTTTGTCTAGCTGATAACCTTAAGGGTCAGTAGTGGAAATGATGATGTCAGAAAGTTGTATCAGATGAATAAAAAAGACAGTTTATAAGGCAATCATATGATTTTTTAGTGAAATTTAAATAAGATCTACTTATATCTTATGCTGTGGTCCGCATACTAATTTACCAGTATACAAAATTTATTTATACTGCTTTTTTTATGTAATACGAGGGTCATTGCAAAAGTCATGGCAACTATTTTTTTTTCGAAAATGGTAACGAATAAAAAAATTCTGAAATATGAAAATGGAAGGTTAGTTTATATGTAAACTTTACATGCACGGAGATGGAGGAACACACACACCACCATAAAGATATAGCACAAGAAAAAAGACCAAAAGATTTTTGTCGTTTCAAACGTGTTTTACTGTCAATTGCGGCGTCTTCCACAGCGGTGGCAGTGTGTGATGGATTCTTTCTGAGACTGCTTCGAGAGACTCTAACATGTCACCGGTACGTGCTCCTGCCCTGTACTATTGTGTACTGTTGCAATTGACAGTAAACAGCTTTGAAACGACACCACTTTTTTCGTCTTTTTTCTCGTGCCATATCTTTATGGCGGTGTGTGTGTGTTCCTCTATCTCCCTACATGTAATGTTTACCTATGAACTAACCTTCCATTTGCATATTTCAGATTTTTTTTTATTCGTCACCATTTTCGAAAAAAAAATTAGTTGCCATGACTTTTGCAATGACCCTCGTATAAACAACTACTGGTTTTGATATATTACTAATAAAGCTCTTTCGAGATACTTGTTGTGTATTTATTTCACAAAAAAAAAAACAACCGACGAACGTTTCGTTAGCCTTACTGCTAACTGATTGTCAGCGGAACTTTTTCTTGTCTTCATAAAAAAAAGGAACTACAGCAATGATCCCCTGACGAATAATATGTCACAGATGCATTGTGACAGTCATTAATTTATTGCAAACAGGGAGAAGTCCTTATCGACAATGTTTTTTTTTTTCAGTTTTCAAATGTTTTTTTTTTTTTTTTAAATTTCACCACGTATGGCGGGTCAGCAGTAGCGTAGATAGGAATTTCTCAAGGGAGGGGATATCTAGACAATCACATCATTGGCAGTTATGCAACCCAACCCAATAAATTTCTTAGAAAGAATATATTTCAGGGATTTTCCTATAATTTTAGAACAGCACAATCATTGTGCGGAAAGGTATTAAGTGCATGAATATATTATATCTCCATAGTTTGCTTAGTTCAATTATAATTCTACTACAAATTTAGCCACATTTGAAACATCAGGTTGGATTTTGTCAAGAAGAAGAGTTTCTCGACCAACATTTACTGATGCTTATACGCTGACCTTGATGCCATTTTTCTTCTTGTAAAACTACCAGTCCGTTCAACCACATTTGAAAGTTTGAATTTTTCAAAGATATACGTATTTATTCGTTTCAGAATATAAAATATAATCTTTGGCTGAACGGTGCAGGTTGTACAAAATCTGAAGCACCTTTAAAAAGTTTGAAAACCTGATTATGCTTCCATTGCACTTTTATTAGTTACTTTCTCGAAAGTTGCAATTAGTGTAGAATATTTTGTATACAAAGAAAATTCAAAATTCTGTGAACTGTGGGAGTTTTGTTTTCGTGTTCAGTTTCTTCATTTTAAAGCCTCAGATAGGCCTAACACTTTTGTAATATACTATAATTTCTGATAGCTGATTTAGGAAATTGATTCTTTCATACAGCTCAGTGACGTATCCAAGCAGAGTTTAGAGGGTGCGGACCTGTGCCAAATTCAGATTTATTTTTAAGCGTATACAGCGTGTTTTAAAATCACATCGACTAACTTCTGGAGGTGATTCCTCACATCAAAGTAAAACGAAAGTTCCTCTGTCAAATTTTCGAAATGTGTATAGTTTCGAAGCTACATGGTGTCAAAAACATGAGAAATGAACCTTAGATTTTTCATATTTCTAACACCACAAACAGTAGAGCTGATACATCGTGGTACACTCAAGAGATTTTAAACCCAACTCGATTTGAAAATGCAGATTTCAAAATTCAGTAATTAACACGCAAGGGATTCCTTAAAGGAAGTACTGGATTCCACAGTATTTCTGAATGGAGGAGGTAGGTCGAAATAAGCATGAATTAAACGACTTCCCGTGTGAGTAAAGATGACACACGTCATCCCCAGCATCCAATCAGGCAATAATACTCAATCTCTTTGATAACAAATAAATAAAACATTCCATTGATATTATGCAATTCTAATTCCTGCTTGTTATCCAACCACGCTTTTTTTTTAGAAAATCGTTCGATGTATGGAATCTACTTGAGATGACGACTTGGTGCAAACGAATTATTTGTTTCCGGATAAAAACAGTCCCATTCATGCACATTTTGACCATCTTCACTTCAGAGAATTTCTGGGAATCCCCTAATTCCTTTGGGGAATCCTTTG
>JAGDQP010016588.1:13004-23151 GCA_022664845.1 Lepisma saccharinum
TTCAGAGAATTTCTGGGAATCCCCTAATTCCTTTGGGGAATCCTTTGCGTGCCTATTGCAAAATTTTGAAATATGTATTTTGGGATAGACTTAAAGTCTTTCACAGAACCATGCCACATCAGCTCTACTTTTCGTGATGTTAGATATATGAAGTTCTGAAGTTGGTGTAATTTTAAAAGACGTTCTATTTATCTAATTTCATATCCAGATCCTCTTTTGAACCTATCCCAAATCCGTGAAAGTCCTCAGAAAAATTCGGGATACATGTGTGTGTCTGCTACTGTAATTAGACTTCATTTTCTGGATTTGTGTAAATATGTTGATAGATTCTTCCAAACTGAAATTACTGCAACTTGCTTTGTATTCCGTCCGACAATTTGCTTTAGCTCTTTCAAAATTTACAACAGTATCTTTGGCATTATTCACAGCTGCTATAAGTGAAGGTGTTCGTTCCTTTTGTAAGAATCTGTACAACCGTTAATCGTAGCGAAATAGTAATTTAATCGAATAAAAATAACAAATAAATTGTAAATGTATTAAATTCATTGCATGCCTTCAGTGTGAGCTTGGGGAATTGTTCTATAAAGAAATTTGGATAATTGCTTCGAACACGAATTAGGTTAATTCTTTAAAATCATGGATTGCGTTATACTTTTTTATCTGTCTTCTCATATTTTTTTTTTTTTTTTTTTTTTTTATGCTAGCTTACAGATGAAACATTTGCACTCTCCATAATCGCACAGATACGCACTTTCCGTAAGCGGACATAAAATATAAGGGTTCCAATTGATCCTAAATAATTCAATATCCGTCGATGAATGGTCTCAAATACTCCCATATTGAGTGAATGTGTTACACGTTATACATAAATCACAGCAGGGTACTGTTACAGTATGTCTTGATTTTTTTTTTTTTTTTTTTTTAATTTCGCAGCAAACTGCTACCTCCATCATATTCTTACTAAAATAAGATCTTGTAATTAACACAAAAGTTTCTCAGATTTGATGAATTGTTTTCGCTGAATCCCGATATTGTTTCTTCACAACTTTCCGGCCAACATCACGTTCGAGGAAGATTGGCCAGATTGTTACTGAGTCACGTGAATAAAAGATATACGGGCCGAGATGACTGGAGAATGGAGGAGACTGCATAATGAAGAACTCCACGGACTGTACGATTCACCAGATGTTGTTTCTAAAAAGATATCACATTTTCGTCATTAACAACAAAGTTCTCCCATGGAGATGATATTAAGAGTTTCATTCATCCACTAATGCAGAAAATCATTCAGCTGCATTTAGTCAGGTGAAAAATTCCTTAATTGAAACTTGATCGCAAATTTCAATATCTTATTTTAATGGTTCAACTTTTCTCCCTTTACAGCTAACCGAGGTATCATGTAGTCTGAGGCATTAGGCTAGTGTCTTCAAGGTTGCGGGTTCGAATTCTACCTGGGACATGGATGTTGGTGAAATTTAACATGCGTTGCCCTCGTATAATCGTGATGGGCCGAAATCAAAAGTTACTAACATTGTCCATAGAAAATAAAATTTACCAAAAGTTTATCTTCACCCCAATAATCAGAAAGATCACATTAAATCTTACAATTGAAATTTAAAATGTGTGTAATTTTAATTTATAAGTCATATGTAATGTAACGAGGACGTCTGTTAAAGTTATTTCTTCTCTACGTAGAAAATACCTGCTTCAACCACAGATTTTAAATGTTTTATATTCAAAATTTTCTCCGTTTTACTCTCGTTAGAACTATCAGTACAGGAATTACTACATTCTTCATTAGGCTAGTGTCTAGAAATCGTCTTTTTTTCTTTCTTTTCTTTATAGCCGCTATCGATATCATTCTCGAACAATTTTTATTTTACTGGTTGTCCTCAAGGTTATTTACCACATTTACCTAAATGTGAAACTACAACGCAGAATGTATACAATACCACCCTTGTATATTTATGTAGAATTTTACAATTATATCGGAATGGACGTAACTGTTAACACAAATTAATTATATATTTTTAACTAACAATTATATGTTTCCCAAAATAACTTAATTACTTTCTTCCCGAAATAATATCCTTCCAAATTCATAAAGTCATGGGGGGGATATATCCCCCATACCCCCCTCCCTTACCTAGGCCACTGGGCGGGTGCAGCAGAGGGAAGTGCATTAAGTATCTTTGGCTTCTGAGAGAAGAAGAGTTCCGCCATCAGAAAAAGGTTCGAAGATAGTTTTTTATACGAGGTACTGTATAAAAATAAATATCCCAAAATCGAAATATAAACGAAGCAAGAATTATTTGTACCTCCCTACTTGAAAATAAGTGGATTTCAGATAAATAAGGGGAACACTAATGCAACACTCGTTCTAACAAACTAACTCTATGGCTTATGGAACTCGCAAGTTCATCGCCGCAGTAACAAACGTTCGCCATTGGATTCTATCCTGGGCAATATCAAGACAGTTTTCATCACGAACACCTACTTCTCGAAGATCTCTTCTAATATTGTCTTCCCAACGACGTCTTGCTCTTCCCAATGGCCTCCTTCCATCCGGCCTTCCAACCAGGATAGAATATAATCTTCGTTTATCCCCCATCCGAGCTACATGGCCTGCCCACCTTAGTCGTCACGATTTCATCATTTTTACGACATCTGGTGAATCGTACAGTCCGTGGAGTTCTTCATTATGCAGTCTCCTCCACTTTCCAGTCATCTCGTCCCGTTTCGGCCCGTATATCTTTCTCAAAACCTTATTTTCAAATACACGTAATTTATGTTCATCTGCTAGGGTCGTACTCCAACTTTCGCAACCGTAAAGTATTACCGGCAAAATAACCGTTCTGTATATTTTCGATTTCAATTTCCTTGATATTAATCGCGATGTTAGAAGTTTTTGGACTGAATAGATACATGCGTTTCCCCGATACTAAGTGACTTTTTATTTCTTCCGTTACCTCATATTTGCTTGTTGCATATGCTCCCAAGTATTTAAATGTGTTTACTTTCTCTATGACCTCATCCTCAATTCTTATGTATTTATTTCCTTCATTCCCAGTGTTTCGGCTTGTTTTCATGTATTTTGTTTTCTCTATGTGTAACAGCCTAGTTACTCTTCCATTTTTTTATTTTTCTTCCCTTTTATTTCTTTGTAATGTTCTGTTTCCTTTCGTGCTCTCCTTAGATTTTTCTCTTTGTTTGGCTTTAGTCACGCTTTGAGCGTGTTTCTATTTATTTTTGCTTTTGTTTTCAGTCAGTATCTATTCAGGTTTTCGTTAGTCACGAAGCATTGACTTGGATTTACGGCTTTATTTTGATTGAATAGCCTAGTCAATGCTTGGCTCCGTGTTTCTTGCTGATTGGTTTGAATCAGCCTTCCTCTCCGTTTAATGGGAGAACTGCTCTCCCCGCCATGTTAGTTTCAGTTCCATTTTTACCGCCCCGAAGGATGGATGTGTGGGCTTTCAGTCATTTGTATTTCCAGAGCCTAACTACAATTGGTAAATATATATGCTAAATTTAGTCAATCTGAAGAATATTTCGACAGATGTCCATCTATTCCGGTGAATTATATTAATAGTTGTGACAAGAACTAAAGTTGATACAAGTGCTAACAAGACTTCTCATCGACAACTTTATTTCCAAATTTTCACGTCAATAAAATTATTATTTGGTTTTTAAGATTATTTGTCAGTATGTGTAATATGTTCTAAATTCAGTATGGGGCCGCTATTAACCGAATTCCTACATTTTAAGTATCGGGTCGTTGGATTTTAATAACCAAATGTCAACTTTTAGTCTCCCAGTTTCCATGTCTATTTAAAATTCCCGGTTAGCAATGTTAACAGCTACCATACATCACCGCTATGAGTCAA
This sequence comes from Lepisma saccharinum, assembly GCA_022664845.1. NCBI lineage: Eukaryota > Metazoa > Arthropoda > Insecta > Zygentoma > Lepismatidae > Lepisma > Lepisma saccharinum. Next base: position 16,892 of record JAGDQP010016588.1, read on the forward strand.
ATAAACGACAATGTTTGTTCGACCATTTTTACGTACAGCTTTTTGGTAATTTGGACTTTAATTGTAAATTTAAAACCTCGAAATTATTATTTAATATTGGTTTCAACTACAGCCACTATTCTCCGTTCAATTATCACATTTATAACATTATTTTTTGCATATTCCAATACTTATTCAAAGAGTCATTTGTATAATGTAGTATCAGCTGTCATGACGTCACGCTTACTATAAGGTTAACTGGTTTCTTTCGTCAAGGTATGTTTTGTATAATAACTCCATTTCTGTATGAAATAATGTGGTAAAACCTTTTCTAAATTGAATAAAAATGTTTTTGGACTGTCTCGTGAAGATTTCAGCAAAATTTATTAATTATTATAGAAATTATGAACATTTATATCTGCAAAACCAACTTTCGTTTTCGCTTAATTAATTCACAATGTGTAAAAGATAGAAGATACAAGTTTGTTTCATCTCTACAACACAATCTTAATTCTGTTCTGATTTTAATGAAATTATTACCTCCGAAAGCTAATATTGTGAAAAATCCGATGAATAAATTGAAATCTTTCTATTTCTTCGAAGATCTTGAGTATCGTTTCAATGAACAGAGTCTACATAACCTCTCAGTTAACTAAGTATTACGTAAGGCATTAGTTGAGTATCCATATACAGTGTGTGATATTATTTGTGTCGTGCAGTGATTTATTTAATGTTTGCCATGATATTCATCTGAATTTAATTACGAATAATTAAGTGAAGTTTGAAAGCAATTAATATTAATTTATTTCTCTGTTTCGGTTATCCTATCGTTTTGAGAGATGCGTTTTAATTAGATTAGCCTTGGTTCATAAATCTGTGGTCCAGTGGTAGGATTCTTTCACCAGCTGAGATGTGATCACTTGGGAAATGAACTATATATTAAATTCTGCAGATACTGTGTTATGATATATGAAGTGACTCCAGTATGTGATGTGTGTCAATAGATTATTTGCATTTGCGTTATGACACGACGTTTAGGTTGAGTTGCGACCGCCGTTCGTTGTGTTCGTCGTCTTTATTTCAGAATTGCGATTCCAGACTACAGGTGTGGGCTCTACTAAGGTAAAGGTAAGACATGGTCTTTTGCCACCCTGTAGACTTCGAAGTGAGTAAAGATGCAGTATGAGTCACACATGAATCGTTATGCGTATGGTCGTATGAGATTATTCCCATGTATGGATTTGCGTTTCTTTCTTAGACTATCGCTTAGATTGGAGGTGTCGCCTTATCGGTATTTCCTCCCTCGTACTAATTTACTGTCTTTTAGCAGCAATCGCAAAGATCTGGAATCCTCTTTCCCAGATATTCTTAAATCTGGAAGACATTTCTGCACCGCTCGTCTCGGGTGTAGAAAATGTTTGGAGCTAGAGTTTAGTTAGATGCGTTGCGTGGGTACTCTAGGCTCCTGGCGACCCTATTTATATTCCTGGATGGTTTGGGTGCGTGTTACAGTTTGACTTCACCCAGCCAGGTTTTTGGTGTAGCAGTTTTGACTTCACCCAGCCAGGACTGTTGATCTTGGGTGTGCTGCATATGTTTACCTGTAGACCTACCTCATCGCACGCTTCTACTAAGGCATCGGTGTTGCTTTGTAGTGCATCTATATCGTCCCCTATTAAATCTACATCATCCGCGTATACGAACAGTTGATTCCAACCATTCAATGATAGTCCCTTTTTGTCTCCTTTACTTTTTAAAAGCGCATGTTCTAACGCAAAGTTGGTGACAAGGCATCCCCTTATTTCAATCCGTTGCGAAGCTTGAAACTATCTGACATATTATTCGTTCTACTGTTAAATATTCGAATATTTGAGTAAGATTTAAAAAAAAAAAATCATACGTTCAATCCACCAAATGGCATAAGAAGAATCATTCATTATTACGTATTGTATTTCTTTACTTTACTTGATTTTTTTAAAGTGAACTTTAGACCGAGTATTGTTTTACAACAATAGTTAGGTCTAAGGTGATCTTAAAATAAAAATACCTGATTGGGCAACTTTAATGAACAAAACGGCAAGTTTCTCAAGGCGTACATTTATTCAATCCTTCCTTAACAGAACAAAGGAGTTCCCGAAAACTGAAAAGGACCAAACTGCTTTTAGCCAATCTATCTCAGCTTTCAAGCCTCAACCTCAATTCAATGCAGTCGATAGCAATGAATGGTCTGGATAACATTTATACAAAGCCTATTCCAAATTCTATAAATAACAATTAACAATAGATTCTTGCGTAATATTAGTCGATATATAGGTGCCGGAGAAATCGTACGGTGCAATCCTAAATTGTGTACGTGAAGCTCAGTAGTGGTTCGTGACTTAAATACTAGATAAAATGTGCAATCCTTAATTTGTACGTGAAGCTCAGTAGCGGTTCGTGACTTAAATACTAGGTAAAATGTGCAATACTTAATTTGTACGTAAAGCTCAGTAGCGGTTCGTGACTTAAATCCTAGGTAAAATGTGTAATCCTAAATTGTGTACGTGAAGCTCAGTAGCGGTTCTTGACATAACTACTACGTAAAATGTGCAATCCTTAATTTGTATGTGAAGCTCAGTAGCGGTTCGTGACTTAAATCCTAGGTAAACTGTGCAATCCTAAATTGTGTACGTGAAGCTCAGTAGCGGTTCGTGACTTAAATACTGGGTAAAATAATACTAAATCAATAATATATGAAGCACGGGTAATGGCTCTTTAATAGCAATTATTGTAGATCTCGCACAATACCACTTACTCCAACTTACTCGATGATGATTATATTCCACGATTAACTCCAAAAATAATCCGTATATTCATTCACAGCGTCATTAATGTATAAAATGAAGATGTTGATTTTTATCTTTCTGCGTATTTCAGGAACGCAGAAACAAAAATATCATGTGAATCACGGCTTCACCAGCTGCAACTGTAAAGCCGCCACTAGTGAAACGGAAGTGTGAATTTTGGTGTTTGAAAGTCTGAATGAAGTTAACTCCGAAATTCATTAGATTTTCGGAATAACAAAATTACTCCATTTCGACATTCAGAGATTTCGACATTCCGGAAACATTTTGACTTTTCAAAATTCCGGAATTACAAAAAGAAATTGTATCCTGACTCTGTAACCCTTATTTCCATTCCGGAATTCCGAACATTCCTACCTATAAGCCTATTTTAGCTTTTTCTTTCAATTATAAGGAACTTTTGTTTCTGTAACTTCACGTTACTTGTCGTATTAAGCTAAACATATATAGATAGAGTCTTCGGCAACATCGGGAGTTCTGGACGGCTCTAGAAGAGAAAGACACCAAAGAAACAGACAAATGAGTCTAATAAAGGAGTAGTCTACTACCTATGATAATGTCCAACCTGTGTAGGTTCTACAACTAACTATTTTTCAACTCATGATGAAGTTTGATAAGATCGAGTGAAATATAGTAGCAACATTGAATTTTATTTATGGCCTTTAGGCATCTAAGGTTCAGGCCGGGATAGGGGAGGGAAAAGTATGCGGGAAGGCGCTGGCCAGGGCCTACGTTAAAGGTACTATTCCGGTATTTGCCTGGTGTGACTGAGGAAATCCCACTGTTACGATGGCCAGCTGCTGGGATTGTAACAACATGTGCATGTAATTTTATCTGTGTGTGTGTGTGTTTGTGTGTGTGTGTGTGTGAAAGAGAGAGATATTATTTTCATGCAGTTGACGTAAAGAAATTTTTAAATATTGATTTTTATTAGGTTTGACGAAGTTTCACCAAGATCATCTTTAAAGATCTCATTTTTCAGTTTTTGGAAACCATAATATTTATAGTCTATACAAGCTCCACTATAATTCGCGTTTGGTCTTTACTTAGGAGTGTATCTACTCTGAATGGGTACGTACACATGGTGCTTGATTTACAGAAGGATCCCTTCCGGGGGAAGGTGAAAAGTACTTAGCGAGAATAAAATCCGTTCCTAACGAAGACAATATAGGATTATTTAAATAAGTAGGTATTGTTTCTTTCATTTAGATTTGTCCTTTGTGCGTAAAATAATGTAGTTATTCAATTTTATTTAGTTGTCTCAGAACTACTGTCAGTCATGATTCGATATATTTCATTTGTGGTGGGTTTCACCAACCTGCGCTAGGAGTTTAACGATTCGTTAGTTAACGAATTTAATGTATTTCAAACTCGGTCTTCCCAATGGCCTCTTTCTCTCCGGCTTACCAACCACGTTTTTCCCGCTATTTGAGCTCCATGGCCTGCCCATCTTAGTGGTCCTGATTTCATTATTTTTATAATGTCGGGTGAATCATACAGTATGTATATTTCTTCATTATGGAGTCTCTTCCATTCTCTGGCCATCGTATCCTGTTTCTATCTTTCTCAAAACCTTATTTTCAAACACACGCAATTTATTATCATTTGCCAGGGACGTACTCTAACTTTCACAACCGTAAAGTATTATTACTTAACTAAGAAAGTATTTCCAACAATCTAATCCAACGTAATACGCAAGATATGAACTCCATTTGTTGCACCATGGATAGGCGAAATACAATGCCAGAACATTGTTTAGACCACCTGCTAGACTGCCATCGAAGTAGTGTGAAGTTCAGGCTTCCCGAGTGAATGCTCGAATACAGAATTCGGCTGATTCTATTTACATCTGATCTAGCTGCCGATCGAACATAGGTCTGAACTGCCAGAGCTCAACAGACCTCTTACAAAGAGAGCATTCATATTCTCATGACGTAACTTGTTCACTTAACGCAATCACCATATAGATATTGCTTTATAGATCCTGATATCAATGGAGTTTTCCTTCAGAAAGGACACAATGATGCAAATACAGACTACACCCAACACTTGACCTGAACAAGCTTCTTTTGACACAACGAGTACTAGTGATACAAACGTCACGACACATACTTAGGTTATATTTTATTGCTTCCTTGACTGAATTGCTATTAACGTCCTAAACGAGCTGCTGAGCTTCTCAGGACGGGACCTACAGTTTTTGGTAAAGTGGGCTCCGCACTATTCCGTTCAATGGACTTCGGCAGGAATTGAACCCGTCACGTTCTTATTGCATCTGTTACTGTAGGGCAACAAACTTTATGTGATTATTATATGTGTAAGCAAACTGTATAAATTAATTTAACCCTACATTAAGCAATAAATAATAATAAGACAGTGTGGAACTCAAATACTTCTTTCTGAAAAGATAGCTTCGATAGATTTTTACTTTATATATCGATGAAATGATCAAAAGACAGGAAGCTGGCCAGAACATAGTTTGGTCGTACCATCCCGGCATTACCCTGGTGAGATTGAGGAAAAAAACTGGGAAAACCTTAGTACGGAAGGTCAGAAGCTAGGCGTGAAACCAACGCCCTACCAAACTGAACCACGATTGCTTTAGGCTTTCCTTCCAATATGGTCCCTTCATACATTTCCTAATTATTTCCGAAATGCTTTTTACTTTAACTTTGTATAATTATAATTCACAGCCATATTCAATCCACTACTGGAGTTGGTCTACTGCTCCCACGCTGAGCAGACGTGTTGGGAGAGGAGAGCCGAAGCTCTCAACTGTGATCGCTACCTCTTTATTCAGGTAGCTCCCCAATTGGCCTCACGACGCTGGGTGGACGCCGCACAGGCAACACATCTGGAGTACTGCAACGGTCACCCGTCCAAGCACTGACCAGACCCAGAGCTGCTTGACTTCGGTAATCTTACGGGAACCGGTAGATCAGCTCGGCTAGGGCGTTGCCCTTAACTTTGTATATATACAGGGTAACCAGATTGTAAAATTTAAAAAACAAAACGGAACACCTTACCAGACTTGATAATATCTTTCTCAGCGTGCCGTTTATTTCAGCATATTTTCCTTTACAAAATAATGGCATTCCAAATTTTTACACGTAGGAAATTATATATACATGCACACTTGGAAATGAAATTGGTTAAAGAACGTAAGTTCAGTTTTCTAATTTGTATTTTTCAGAACTACGAATTTGTTTTAGAAGCTTCAGATTTTTTTAAAGATTGTCATAAAATTCGGAATATGTCTTGACTATAAAATGTATGTTAATAATTTGTACAGTTTTTAAAGTTTCTACATTAAGACGATTTTTATTCCTGGAACCAGTACACATTTATAAGATGTGCTCAACAGATGCAGTTGTCCCAATAAGACATAACACAAACTTGAGCATTTTAGAGATATTGCCAACATTTAATGTGAGATAA
>JAGDQP010016588.1:23551-40300 GCA_022664845.1 Lepisma saccharinum
ATATATATATTTAAAATTGGCATTAAAAACTGAGTTTGCGTGTCAAAGATTCGGTGCCATTAGCCAGTGGTTGAAGAGATATTGACGAGAAAATGTTATTCATAGCATTGTTTGTGGATGGCCATTTGTGCATATATGGCGCTATTTTATACTCAATGCCGCACACTACGGTGATATCACTGACATCCGGACATCGTTATACCTATAGCCATCTAGATGGTGACACCGGCACATGATTAAAATTGACTAGACTCTGTCAGACTATATACCACCTGAATAACTTTACACACAACATTCGTGTTCCATTCTACTCGATTCTGCACTTGTACCAGTGTCGCTCTCTGGTGACTATAAATATAGCGACGTGCAGCTATCAGTGTCATTTGACTGCCTGTCACCGTACTGCGCAGCATTGAGTCTAAACTAGGACCAGATATCCATGTGTCTAACCACAAACTTTTCCCACCAATTTCTCTTCAACCACTGGTCAATAGCACCTAATCTTTGACATATAAACTAGGTTTTTAATGCTCATTTTAAATATATATATGGCAACGTTCTAGCCGAGCTGGTCTACCGGTTCCCGTAAGATCACCGAAGTCAAGCAGCTCTGGGTCTGGTCAGTGCTTGGACGGGTGACCGTTTCAGTACTCCAGATGGTGTTGCCTGTGCGGCGTCCACCCAGCGTCGTGAGGCCAATTGGGGAGCTACCTGAATAAAGAGGTAGCGATCACAGTTGAGAGCTTCGGCTCTCCTCTCCCAACACGTCTGGTCAGCGTGGGAGCAGTAGACCACCTCCTCCCTCCGGGAGAGGCCTCATCCAGTAGTGGATTAAATATGGCTGTGAATTATTATATATTTTCTAGGAGCTCCTGCGTAGCCTAGTCGGTAGCGGTCCCGGGTTCGATTCCCGGTGGGGGCTCAAAAATTTCGGTGTTGACCCAGCATCGTGACGACAAATGGGGAGCTGCTGTGAATAAAAGACAGTGGCGATCACAGTGAGAGCTTCGGCTCTCCTCTCCCAACCCGTCTGGTCAGCGTGGGAGCAGTAGACCAACTCCTCCCTTCGGGAAGAGGCCTCATCCACTAGTGGACTGAATATGGCTGTGATTTATTATATATTCTAGATCTGAGTGTTCACTTGAAATAGTGTTACTTGTAAGAAACAAAGTTTTCTTATATCCAGTCCTAAATGTTCTGATGTATGATATTTCCCACATGAAAAACAAATCAACAAATAAGACATGTTCTTTTAAACCTATCAGAGATTCATAATTGATTCAGATTTTATTGCGTTCGTTTGACCGAACAATAGCACATCTTGAGCAACGGTATAGAACATGTCATGAACTAGAGAACATAAAACAAGGATACATTGTTGGTGAACATACATTGAGTGAAATAAAATGAACTTAAATGGCTAAATATGGGAGTACTACCAAATGGCTTGAAATAATTAATAGTAAGAGAAGAGAGATATACGAAAATTACATTAATGTTTCAGTATTTACATCATATGAATACACACTTCTAACAGTGTTGAAGTTATTTGATATAGTTTTAAGTTGTTCTTATTCTTTGGAAATCAAAATGAAGATATATCGTCTACTGTGTAAAAATGATGTTTCTGTAGTACGCTCCGCACGAAATCAGTGAACCGATTCAAAGATTTGGATTCTTTTATATGTATTGGGAGTTTACTATACAGCTTAATTCCCATGTTTATTCTTGGTTTGGAGAACAAATCAGTTTTATGCGGGATGATAGTTTCTCTCGGCCCCTTGTAACATGATCATGAACATCCATGTGTTTTTAGGTAGATTTCGAAGAAAAATCTACAAATCTACCTATCGAGATCGGAACGATATCTATGTATATATTTATATATATAACAGGCTAGCGGCCATAATTTTAAAGATATTTGAACCAAATTTTTGTATGTTGTTTCTAGGCTTAATAACTCGGTTAAGTTCGTTAATGAGCAAAATCGGTCGCCATCTTGGATAAAAAATGGCCGCCGAACCCATTGTTGTATAGAATACACAGCCTAAACGGCTGCAGCTAGAAATATCAAATTTGGTAACAAGGTACATTATCACTTGTATGTTACTAAAATATTACGTGATGTATCCAAAAACGCCATCTTGGATCCAAAATGGTGGACCTAAAAATCCATTTTCCACACCGTTTGAGCTAGAGATACGAAATTTGGCATAAAAGTGCATTATGACGAGTAGTTTAGGGTAATTTTAGAACATTTGGGAAAAGTTGCCATCTTGGATCCAAAATCCCATTTTGCACAGCGTTTGAGCTGGATAAATTAAATTTTATTTGAAGGTGTACCATCACAAATAGGTCACGACAATATAAGGAAACTTTGAAAAAGTCGTCAACTTGGATCTAAAATGGCTGCCCCAGAAACCCAATTTTCAAATCATTGAAGGTAGAGAAACGAAATTTTCTTTAAAGGTGTATGACCCATAGTAGGTTACAACCTCCCCTTTAGGGCGTAGTGCTCCCAGCGAAGCAAAGCGAGAGTGTATATATATATATATATATATATATATATATATATATGTCTTGTGGGGTATCGTTGAACAGCTCTTGATGAATAATCTACAAATCAATAAATAGTTTCTCGATAGCACTAACTGACGCTCACATAAGGCGAGATTTGAATTTTTGAAAATAAAAAAACTTCGAGATCTACCCCAGCCTGTAGGCCTGCCGAAAGGGATTTTTTAATAAATCTCGGAAGATTTCTCCAAGTGATTTTTAATACTTCAAGTATATACAAACAGGGGACGGTCATTAATTTCAATAAAGAGAACAAACTTTTGCAACTGTATCTAACAGGCTTCCTAGCAATTATTCGAATTGCTTTCTTTTGGAGTTTAAATTTTTTTTGAAATTCCTGTCGACGAACCCCAGAAGGCTATGCCATATACTACATGAGAGCGAAGTATGGCATTATAAAGGGGAGAAGAGATCCCTCTACATCACTTTCTTTAAACAGATCTACGACACTTTTTTTTCATGACATATGTCTGGTAAAACCAGTTTTTTTTTTACGTATTCGATGGAATTATGACTCTTCAGTAACAAAGAACTTTTCATTGGAGAGGGAACATTCTTCTACCTCCTGAAGAATTTCCTTGACGCTACAAGTAATAAAACTACTTATTTTGTTGCTGATAAAGAGTTTAACAAATGCTCCGAATCAAATGGGAAAACTTCCAACCAATAAAATCTCTTCTGATTGCATTTGGTTTATGGTCCTATCATACACGTCTTGTCCTCTAGCTGGTCCCTGTCATACAATCGATTTGGTCATCCAGGAATTTTAGCCATCATAAAAATAGACTTTTCAATGAACAAAGTAGGATTTCAACTCATTAAATAAAGTAATAATTCTGTGAAGAGAGGAAACAAGGACATCAACTTAGTTTTGGTGTAGCTTAATAATGATCTTTACTTCAGCTCTGCAAAATTCGCAAATTCCTTTAAGAACTTAGTTCTAACTGTGTAGGCATCGAAGTACTTGTAATTTTGTAGAGGATAGTTTCAACACCAATCGGAAGACAATCTCCAGCTGTCTGCTGGATTCTATTATGCAGCACACGTGCACCATATGCAGCTCCTTAGCCGAATGGTTACCAACTGGAAATAGTCAAATGCAAAAGTCTATACGTAGTTACTAGTACTATCGTTACAACTTTGTGGTTGATATATTCTTTCCAGAATTTAACTGAACTGTAAATTGATCCAATGCATGCAGGGAAAAAAACATTTACAACAATTGCTTCGTATTTCGTTCTCGCATAGTTTACAGACAACAGAAGTACAATCCACCGAGGAGAAACTATAATCATCAAAAACAGAATGATACGCAAAAAAAAAAAAAAAAAAAAAAAACTGCTTTCTCAGCACCTAATTAAAGTTCCAAGGTTCCCGCAGATCCATTCTTCATGAACATCGTCAGTTTACAGCTCGACATTGAGCTGAGAATGCATATTTTTGTTTGAATTTGAATTTTATGGGGCTAGGAGAGGGGCAAAGGACTCGGGAAGCTGTCCGTTAGGACCTATGATGGAGGTGCCATCCCGGGATTTGCCGGGTGTGACTCAGGAAAACCCGTTAGGATCGAACCCACGACCTCTTGAATGCTACGCCAACGCTCTACAGTGGCTCGCTCGATAACTTTTTTTTAAATATGGTAATTAATTTGAGAGCAGCCTCTACGTGCAACTGAGATCACAGAATCGTAAATCGTACATTCCACTTCCTCACTAGTTTTTTTTTTTTAACTCTGACTTCAATGTATGGTGGGTTTAAGACTTTAAAATCGCCAGAACCCAATATAGGCGTTCCTGTGTGTTATCAAATTTATTCATGAAATGTAGGGATCTCCAAGGCTACGATCGAGCATCTGTGGTTAACAATAAACGATCAAATTGCACATGACAAAGTGTTGCCTCTAGCAACGAAAACTGTCACAGGAATTTTTTCTGAAAAACTCAAGTCATTAAGATGTACTTAGAAACTTTCTCGGGACACTGGGATAATTTTGCAGAAACCGGTCACCCTGTTTATGTAACTTGTTTTACGAAAACACGTACTGTCACTATACTTTACCAGACTTCGGTTCATATGGTACTTACCATGAGTGCCAAGCTTTGGCGCCAAAAGTGTTCATTTTACGCCACTACGAGTCAGGTAAAGGTTAACAACACAATTTTGTGACCCCGCAGTGGCCGAGAGGTTCACGCGCTCGCTTTTTTGCGCCCGTGGTCACGGGTTCAATTCCCACTAGGGTCCATTGAATGGAGTGGTTCGGCGCCAACTTTACCAAAAACTGTTGGTCCCGTCTTTAGATACTCACCAGCTCGTTTAGGACGTTAAAACAAATCACTAACAACAATTTAGCGCTACAACCAGATTTTTAACCCTATCCATTTACCTGAGAAATGCCTAGGTTGGCAAAACCACTTGAACTGAAGAGAAACATTATACTCATGTTTGTCTCATTGATGACTTCTTGTAATGAATCCAAGTACAACAATGTGATTCTTGAACTCAAACATTGGACAGAATTTACCCGCTGGAAAGTTTCGAGAATACTGTTCATAGTCAGATTAAGGAGCTGTTCGAAGTCGAATCAAATCGGGGCAATGACTTAATTATTAAAGATAGCTACAAATTTCGAAATATCATCTATGCTCAGAAGGACGAGTCCATAGCCGCTGTACAAAACATTCGTTTAGCTCTAGAACACAACTCACTTCGTAATTTTCTTTCTGCCCTCCGCAATTTCGATACTTCAACACGCCAAGCTTTTCAACTCCTTAACCAACGAGCTTCTTCAGACACACAAAGATTTTTTTTTTGAAAAGCAGGGATATGTTAATTATGCAATCTTCGTGTTTCTGTACAAGTGAAAGCAAGGAAGAAAAATTATGTTGAGTCTAAAGTATTTACAGTGTCACTACCACTTCACCTATAAACAAATTTTGTATTCAACTGCTTTTTTTAAAATGTTGCAAGAACGTTAGAGTGAAAAATGTTGTATGAGAGCATTACTGAATGTGTTGGTGATCGAAATGTACATGAACTTCAGAAATATATACCAATATTGTGAACAAATATACGTACTATGTTTAATTATATGTGACGGACGGAGTAGTAATATACGGAACGTTATTGCTTACGTATCCTAAGTGTTTCTTCAACAGAGTCCAAGCTTTATGTAAATTTCCCCGGTCAGTTTTTAATTCCAGACTTTTTAAAATTATGGAGCAGACTTCTCAAACAGTCCTTTCTATGTTGGTGGTGGCGTTATGAATTACCCTATAAATGGCAATCTGATCTTAAGTGTTTGGAAAGGTCGGACACAGAATTTTCGTTGTGGGTATTCGTAGTAACTGGCAACGTTTGTTCATACCGATAAATTTCGAACCGCAGTTACATATAACTCTGTAAATATTTAGTGTAATGTAAGTTATACCACAACATATCATGAAGGAAACACGTTAGGGAGAACAACAAAACACCTTTTATTCCATCAATGGAGCTGCTCCATTGTAATCCCTTCATGATCCTTGTATCGTATTTGAAGCAATCAAACAAAACCTAACCTAACCTTAGTTAACTTAGCGTATTGAATCTGAAGCCAAGAATGGATAAAATATGAAATTGCATGAAAAAATGGAGAGCACAAGGTCCGTAAAGTGATTATAATGGAGCTGTTCCTCATCAATAATAATTTTTTTACAAAAACCTACTTCTGAACCGCATTAGTGTATTGCAGTTACTATGTGTATAATAAAGTGACGATCCGCACTGTTTAACTTATCTCTATACTAGCTAAAGTGCCCGCCCGTTGGAGCGGGGTGAGTGAAATACGTTGGCACCATCATCACCACTACAACTACTAATACTACTGACAAATAACATTATAATGCTTTACAACATTGGATTTAAATATTTTTATTTACGTACAGCAATCCAAATTTAAATTTAAAAATTCTAATCTATTTATTTATTTATTTGTGACCCCATTGTTGTTACCACCGCCATTGGAATTCAATGGATAATTAGATGGACGCTTATCTCTGATAATAATAATTTTAGAATAAAAAAAATATGAACAAACCCCAGACTGGTCCATTATCTGACCTTGTGCAAAAAATCATTTCAATTGGTCAAGCCATTTTGGCGTGAGGGATGCTCACGCACACATAGTCACTTTCAATATTATATAATTATCTACTAGCTGATTTGCCCGCCCATTGGTGCGGGGTGAAACAATATATATTGGCAATAGTCATTGGGTCATTCACCATTAATCGCTTACACGTGGCAGGTTGCGCCATGCTGCAGATATGCTGTAGCTTTTACTACTACTACTACTAATAATAATAATAATACTCCTTCCAAATACTACTCCAATGCTTTAAAACATTAAATCTACATATTTTTATTTACAACAATCCATATTACATTGTTACACAGTTACGATTGTGTTTTACAGGCAGGCCTCGAATCGATCCTTAATTGTTCTTTAAGTGGCAAGGCTTGGTTACAGGCTACTCTGCCCGTTCGGTCAGGTGGACTTGGCATTCGTCGGGCCATGGATTTGGCGATTCCGTCCTTTTTAGCGTCTTTCCATGGCTCTCGTCGTCTCGTTGAGTCTATCCTTCCACTGGGCCTTTGCCTCGACCCGGACGCCTCTATTCAAGATTGTTCAGCAAAATGGTCTACGTTAAGTGGATTAAATTCTCCACTTTGGGATGTCAATAGCTCTCAGTCTTCTTGGGACTAGCCTATCATCAAACGTACACAATCGCAGTTACTACAATCCGCTACTTGTCTTGAAGATCAAGCCAGGCTACTAGCAGCGCATTCACCTGAGTCCGGTGCTTGGCTCCAAGCTTTGCCTTCTCCTCCTCATGATCTACATCTTTCGAATGGAAGCTTCCGTGTTGCTGTTGCCTTACGTTTAGGAGCAGACGTCTGTGTCCAGCCTGTGAAGCATTCGTGGATCAACGGTCTCTCCTGTGTCAGGAGTGCTGGTAGACACATGCGTCATTCTAGTGTCAATGATGTCATCCCCAGAGCTCTAGTTTCTGCTAATGTACCATCGGTACGAGAACCATCTGGCTGTAGCCGCTCCGACGGTAAGAGACCTGATGGAATGACACACCTCTATTATGGGATTTCACCTGCGCTGATGCTTTCGCCCTTTCAAATGTTACTCATTCTTCTTTGAAAGCGGGTGGAGCAGTTACTCGTCGAGAGGCTGATAAAAATCGGAAACACTCTAATCTACTTGCACAGTATATTTTTGTTGCGATCGCAATTGAATCAAGTGGTACTTGTGGCACGGCAGGCCTTAATTTTATTAAAGAGGTTGGTGGGCGAATACAGATCGTTTCGGATTATGCCCGCGCGACCACCTTCCTAATCCAGCGCCTCAGTATCGCAATTCAGTGAGGGTTATGTATCTTCTATTCTTGGTACGTTGCCTCCTGGGAAGGCATTAGATGAGACATTCCCAGGATGCCACTGCTTTCACAACATCATCATCACGTGACTTCGCTAGTGCACTTTGATACGCAAATTCTTTATGCAATACGAACCGAGTTATAGCACTGGACAGACTTTCAGAGCCATCTTGTATACATGAAATCGCATGCAGGTGACTGTTATGTTCTCTTAAATTCAGGTACTCCATATTTTTCTAACTTAGAACTAAATACTCCACATTTTTCAAACTTAGAACTAAAACCTCATTCATCTAAACCAAAGGCAAGGTTAAAAAAGGTCATTTTATGTACAAACGAAATAAAATATTTAAACAACGTACTTTTTTTTTATTAACGAAATATATTTTAAAAAAATCACTAAGGTAAAAATATTTACACTGTTGAACAATTACTTGCGTTTCTCCCACAAATGGCTATACTGATTCACATCAAAATCGTCATCAATGTCTTCCACTATTTTCACTTTCTTCTTTGGCTTTCTTCTCGCCAGTCTGGCCTTTTTCTCTTCTTCATTTAACGTCGACAAATCAAGAGGCATCTGAAAAACGACAGATTAATATTTACTTTAAACGTATATGTATCTTTTATTGTATTTAGTGGCTAGTAAATATGCCTTGCACTCGAGGAGTAATTTTATTATGAACTGCGAATCAGCTTGCAAGTTATCACTCATATCATTTAAGTTTGTCATTTAATGTGGAAACTTATTGTTTTATAGTTATTCGCGAGTTTTTTTTTTTCATAAATATTTATAATTTATGCACTTAACGGTGTAGATCACCCCCGCCATCTTGGTATGACCTTTCCATTGATTTACATGGGAACTGTTTTACTAGTCTTATGTCTCTCAGGAGCGTAATTTTTAACTTCTGTTCTCGCCTAGTGTTTCGTCATGTTTTCTTTGACTCATGCTGTTTTATAGAAATGCAATATTTTACACACAAACAGTAGAATTTCCCGTTGACATATTGTGATTTATATGGTAAACTATTAATAATACATTATACCCATATATTTGAAGAAACTTCAGAAACCAAAACCCTACAAGAGTCAAAATAACCACCAAGGCAAATTTCGTGAAAGCAGAACTTAAATATTCTACTTCTGCGAGACAGAAGACGAGTAAAACGATTCCCGTGTAAATCAATGGAAAGGTCATTCCAAGATGACGGGGGTGATCTACACCGTTAAGATGAGTTTCGAACTATATTAGCACGCAAAAACACAGTATGGTCGGAAAAGAAGTATACCGAAAATCAGAAAACTACGTGTACCCACAGTGGAAACAGGACAGTATAACAATTACACACACATACATGACGCAAGTTGCCAAACATTGTGGTAATTATGAATTAGCAAATGATGCACATGCAACGTCCATTTTCAGTTGATCAATATCACCGTATATACTCTCCTTCGGAAGTCACCACAAATAAGCATAAGCAGGGGGTGAGATCTGGTGGAGTGGGAGGCCAACCACCACGTCTGAGAGGAAATAATGCTTCACAAGAAAGGCCTTCTCAAGAACACTCACGGCCATTATGTACTGCTTTCCCCTACGACTGCTATCTGCAAGAATCAAGGTCACACAAAGCAGTTCGCTTGTACAATAAGTACCAACAGCAAACAGTGTTGCCAATTTTCGTTATACTTTATTTCCGGCCATACTGCACTTTGAAATCGAAATGTAATCACTAATGCTTCACAAGTTTATTTCATCTTACAAGAATTCAGACAACGATATAAATTTTGCTCCGATAGATGGCAGCGAAGTAGCTGGTATGTTTTGCAAGTACAGTTAATTCACCCGTTTTCATAAGAAAGGTACTGTTTTTAAGTAATTGTATATGTAATCATGTTTTGTCATTCCTTGTGTATGTTGATTCATTATTTTGTAATCTTTATCTCAAGTTTCGAAGTATTTAAATCAACTATTAAAACAAGAAACGGGGAAAAAAAATCTTCAAAAGAGATTACAGAACGTGTAAATGTAAACTACAAATGAACGTATGCACCTAAAGTCTTAATGATTTTTCTTAATTAATATGATTTCCAAAACTATAAATAAAGACCTCTGGCATTTTCCTGCTCGCTTTTTGTTTTCTTTCAGGACATTAGTATTCATGCATTCTTCCAAATCGTAAGAATAACTCAACGTCTACGGTTTGCATTTCACTACGATAGGGACCTCCCATGAGTTTTTGAAGCACCAACATGTGTTATTTGCTGGACTGCAGCACTCCTGCCAGTCCGCTACTAAGGAGAGCTGCTGCTTTAACTTGTAGAATTATTACAGTCGCGGCGTTTTAACTTTTTAAATGTTTAGTTTCTGTATTATATCCTACGTACTAGGCTGGTGCTGGTAGTCACGACCGAACGCCGTCAAGTGGGAAAAATGACAGAACTCTACGAGAACTCTGAGACTAAGAATGGGGAAGGCAGCAGCCAGTGCCTTGATTTGGTTGGTATCTTTCACCTGGTGAAACTAAGGAAAATCTCGGTCAGGATGACCGGAGCAGAAATAGATCAACAATCACCTTCCTACTGCCGAGCCGAAGCTTGCGACCATGATCACTCGACCACGGCGGCTGGGTGTCTTCTTTTCCCCTTTCTTCAAAAAGAAAGAATGATGAATTTGTAATTAGCAACCTAAAATGTCAGGAGAGACAAGGTAAGTTTCCTCGTGAATTGTTATTAACATCTTAAGGACGGGACCCACAGTTTTTGGTAAAATGGACTCCGAACCACTACGTTCAATAGCTCCCAGCGGGATTTGAACCTGAGACCAAGGTAAGTTTCCTAATTCCCACATGAGGAAGTTACAATAAAAAAACGTAACAAAAACAGCCTACTATACCCTCCTGCCCTTGTCAATCTATAATGAAATTAACACACGTCAACCAAAATTCTCTCCAGAAATTCAGGATTGTCAAAAACACTATACATATACTGATGAAATACCTATTTCGTCTCAATATTATACCAAGAGGGAGAAAAGAATATAAAACTGAAAAAGCTACATTCGAAAGTTACTGTTATAAATACCTACAAAATAAAAATTTAATTAGCTCTGAGTCTATGGCTTACGGAACTCGAAGTTCATCGTCGCAGTAACAAAAGTTGGCCCATTGGGCAACATCAAGGTTGTCTTCATCATAAACATTTATCTCTAGAAGTTCCTTTCTAATATTGTTCTTCCAACCACGTCTCGTTCTTTCCAACGGCCTTTTTCCCTTCGGCTTCCCAACAACAATGGAATACAATCATTCTCCCCCATCCCAGACACATGACTTGCCCATCTTAGCCGTCGTGATTTCATTATTCTTACAATATCAGCTGATTCATACAGTTTGTATGCAGTCTCCTCCATTCTCCGGTCATCTGGTCCCGTTTCGGTCCGTACATCTTTCGCAAAACATTATTTTCAAACACTCGCCATTTATATTCATCTACCAGAGTCGTTCTCGAACTTTCGCAACCCATAAAATATTACCGGTGGAATACCCATTCGGGGTATTTTCAATTTTAGATTCTGGCGCACGTGTGCCAGTTAATAATTCTTAATTTTTTCTGATAAAAAACACGTTTAATATGGAAAGAAGGTACAAAGCGGTTTATTCAAAATATAGGCCATCGCTAGTCACACAATTTCTCCATCTCTCTGGCAATTTGTGGATGCCCTCCCAGAAAAACTGTACATCTTTTGAGATGGTCCAGTCATGAAGCCACTTTTTGACATCTCCGTAATTGTTGAACTGTTGCATGGAAAGTGCGTGAGACGTCGATAAAAACAAATGGTAGTCGGAAGAGGCCAAGTCCGGTGAGTACGGCGGGTGGGGCAAGAGTTCCCAGGAATGGTGTACATAATCCGCTTTCTCTGTTTGTGATGGGGCGTTGTCGTGCTGCAAAATAATTTTGCCGTGTCTTGTAGCCCATTCTGGTCGCTTTTCAATCAACGCGTAGTTCAAATTGATCATTTGTTGATGGTAGCGAACGGTATTAACTGTTTCACCTGGTTTCAGAAGCTCATGATACACGACACCCTTCTGATCCCATCAAACGTACAGCATTGTCTTCTTTCCAAAGCGATTCGGTCTTGCGGTCGATGTTGATGGTTGTTCTGGGTCAACCCAGGATTTTCTGCGTTTTGGATTACCGAAATATATCCATTTTTCATCTCCAGTAACGATCCGATGCAAAAAAAAGTCTTTCTTTCATGTCGAGAAAGCAAAACTTCACACACCGTTTTTCGCTTTTCCATCTGTCTGTCGTTCACCTGATGTGATATCCATTTTCCTGCCGTCTGGATCTTTCCCATGGCATGCAGACGATCACAAATGGTTCGGCGACCAATAATCAACCTCTCTGCCATTTGTTATTGATTATGCGTATCGTCCTCGTCCAACAATGTTTGCAATTCGTCATCTTCAAACTTTTTTGTGTGTTCTTTGTCTTTCAAGTCAAAAGCGTCTTGCATTGGAACATTGTCACCGTAAGTTTCCACAAGTATACGACGGCCTTCACTCGCGTTTTCCCTTTGATAAACTTTATTTTTACATAGGCCAGTCTAGTAACTTTGGACTTCGGCCCGTCACGAGTCGCCCTTTAGCCATTAAACTTCAGGCCCATGCCCCTGCCGGGACTCGAACCCGGGATCTTCGAGTCGTTGGCCTACCGCCGTATACCGCACGGCTACCCATCCGACCTTTTTCCTTTGATTGAACAAGAAAAGCAGAACGTGCCGCAAATGCTCTTTATTTGGCTCGAAACTCGACATGTTTACCACACGAATAAAATATGACGCGAACTCGAAATCGTTTAAACATTAATCGTGTTTTGAAAGGTACTGTCATACCAACAAAATGACAAAGAGATGAGACTGTGAACCAACCCTAGTTTCCAGCGCCATCTCTTAAAAAAAAAAAAAAAAAAAAAATATTAACCGACACACCTGGTAAACACAGGCAGAAGAAAAAAGTTGCATGATTCGTTTTCAAGTTTATTCCGAAGACGAAAACAAATTATTGGTAAGGATATGGCGTTTCTCCATGCGCTGAACTCCATAAAAAAATAAGGAAAGGGTAGAACATTGTCTCTTTATGCATAAAAAAGATGCACGTGGACTGGATTAGGTACAAGCATACTTTTATGCTCTTATATCCTACCAGTGTTTATTACCAATTCTTGCTTTTGTCCTCCATAGGAAAAAGTGCGCTGAGAACCAGAAAGTTAAGACTTTAAAAAAAAATCTACAAAGAAATAACCAAGATTACTGTAGAGCAGCGATTTGGAACACCAGAAGGTAGAACGATCTTCCTATTTCTCTACTGTAGGGGGTTTTCAAACTGTGGTACGCGGAAGGTTGTCAAGTGGTACACCATGAAATTTATAAAAAATATTAAACTTAATATATTTTTATTTCAATATTCTGAACTTAATAATTTAATATCGTCTGATTTCAAAAGCGCCTCGAAAGCGCAGACAGTATTCATTTTTTTATTAGAGTAACTTCTGTGATAAATACACAATACAGTGGAGTCTCACAAGTAAAGGTTCTGTCCCAACAATCGGGGATCCGGGAACTGCGCATATATTTAGATAGAGGGTCACGAAGGAATACTGGCAAAATCTGCCGTTTCGACAGCAAAGAGTAAATACAATATGGCCGCCCAAAGTCTGTTACCAAACAGTTCGTGCTGCAAAACCGAGATTTGGTATAAAGGTGCATTATCATTAGCAGGTTATGAAAACATTACAAACTATCCACAATGTCTCTAACTTGAAGCCAACGTGGCCGCCATATTGGATTCAAGATGGCGACATTTTGAACAGTTTAATACTTTTCGTAAACGTCTAGTGATACTGTACTTTCATCCCAAAATTCGTTTTTCTAGCACGAGTCGTTTAGAAAAATGACATTTTGGGTGGCCATATTGAATTCAATATGGCGACTTCCGAGACATTTCGATCCAACAAATGTGTTGTATTTGGAAGTACATCAGTCTGCAAAATATTAAGCCAATCTGTCAACGAGAAGTGGGCGCGACGTTGATTGCAAAAGTTGATTGGAATGACCTTTGGGCGGCCATATTGGATTTACCCTTTGCTGTCGGAACGACAGATTTTGCCAGTATTCTTTCGTGACCCTCCTCTTATCTAAATATATGCGCAGTTCCCGGATCACCGATTGTTGGGAGTGAATCTTTACTTGTCAATAGTTTGACGCAAGAAAAGACTTTAAAACCTCTTTTTTTTTTTTTTTTTTTTTTTTAAATTAACGATTTTTTTTTCAGGAGAGGCCTAACGATGTAAAACTTGGAGTTTAATACAATGTGTTTTTCATTTCATGACATTATAAATACACATTGTTTTTCATCCCAACATTTGCCAAGGAAAATAAGGGCGTGACCGAAGGAAATAAGAGAAAACATCACTCAGGATGCTCTGCACCGATGATCTATCTATCCTGGAACCTCCTGATTGCAAGACAACCACACTGCTACATGTTCTGGCTCAGCGGTATAATCATATAATTTTAAATATTAGCATTGCAAATTCCGTGTTATTCCTTGGTGGTACGGCGAAAGTATGAACTTCTGTTTAGTGCTACGCGGACGCCAGTCTAAACAGTTCGAAAACCCCTGCTCTAAGGTACTTTTGTCTTCTTTTACGACATTACAATCCTGATGCTACAAATTCAAACCTTTCACAGAAGGAAGTTTAAAAGGTTTCTGTTCATACCATTTTTATCTTATTTTCTACATTGTTGAAATCGCTTGATTGTTGCAGTGAATATCCGAGCATATAAGAATGAAGCTGTTTCAACAATGAACAAACATTTTTAAACAGGGTTCCCACTCATTTGCCTAGATCAAATTCCCTGACTTTTCCAGGTACCCCATTTTGTATATATATATCATAATTCCATGGGAAAATAAAGACACATCAAAATATTTCCCTGTATTCTTTTCTTAAATTGTTTCATGGTTGGCACATTAGCCTCCAAATAATTTCAAAAACGATCTAACATTAAATGCCTGGTGTAGCTAAATGAACTTCAAACAATAAACTATCAAATTCCCTGACTTTTCCAGGTTTTCAGACATCTTAAGCGAAATTCTCTGACTTTTCCAGGACCTTTTAGTGCTAAGCTGGATTCCCTGACTATTCTAGGTTTTTCAGGTGAGCGGGAACCCTGTTAAAGATTAAGGGTGTCCAGTAAGCAATACAACAATTATTCCCTGACTTTTCCTCGTTTCTCAGACCAAAAATCCCATTTTTCCGGACTCGTCGACACATTTATTTAAAGCAAATAATAGAAAAACAAGCTTAATTTTATCTTTTACGCAATAAAAACGTATAAACTAGCTTTGGTTAAGGGATGACCGACGCACGCAGTAGCTTGAACATCCTGCAAGCATATGAAACACCTTTCTCTCCATCGGCAGGAACATCAACAAATTGGGCAGAACTTGGAGAAATTCTTCAATTCCCTGATTGAAAGAAAATTCCCCAACTTTTTCATGTTTCGCAAACCGCTGCAGAACCTGGTTATGAACTTCTCTATCTCATGAATTTAAATAATACCTTTAAAGTACCACTAAACAGAAATTCATACTTTCGCCGTAAGGAATTTGCAATGCTAATACTTAAAATTACATGATTATATTACCAGTAATGATTATACCGATGAGGCAGAACATTTAGTTTTATTTTTTTTTAGGGGGACCCACCTTCCACCCCTGTCTCTTTACCTTTTTAGCAAGAAACTAAGTTGCGCACTTTCAGGGGCAGCTGTTCGCCCTCCTTACTTTGGGACAGGCTGTCCCTAAAGATTGTCGGATTACCGGTGTTCCGGCATTCCGAGAATCTCTTGTGTTCCACTCGTACTTTGACTTCAGGTGGTGCGGGACTAACTTTGGCCAGGCGCCCAGAATGTAATCCTTCATGTTGGAACATGACTGGGAGGGAATTTGCAAATAGGAATTTAATTACTTTACTTATAAAAAACATACAACATTTAACACATATGGACCTTTTGATTACAAGACAAGCACTACTACTAAATATACGTTAAATTTAGTAGTAGTGGTTGTCTTGTAATCAAAAGGTCCAAGCATAGATTATCGGTGCCGAGCATCCTGAACGAGGTTTTCTCTTATTTCCCTCGGTCACGCCAGGCAAATGCTAAGATTGTACCTTTAATAATACAATGAAACGGAAGTAGGACAGCTAAGTTCTACTCTCAGTGAAACGTAGTATTATGTAGTTATCAAAGAATCTCTTAAAAATTGAATATTTATACTGGCTGAGGATTCGGCGCACTTTTGAAGTACAAAAGTTTGGTAAACTTTACTTTATATGGGCAACTTTCGACTTCGGCCCGTCCTGATAGATCATATACATCTAAAGAAAGTCACGATGCGCTGAAGACTAACCGAATGCTAATTGGTACTTATTGACGTTCATCTTCTAACGTTTCAGGAGCTTATACTGCTCCCATGATCACAGAAAAAAAACCGCCTAGATATTTGTTGAAAGAAGTATGAAGGAAAGGAAGAAAAAAAGATTGAGGAAACAAGGAAAAGAGCTGTGTGCTTAACTTGTCTTGGACTTCTTGGTATAAAGGTGAAACAGTGGAGGTGTTTCGTGATTGGTGGCTCCACTGTTTCACCTTTATACCAAGAAGTCCAAGACAAGTTAA
>JAGDQP010016589.1:0-25816 GCA_022664845.1 Lepisma saccharinum
TTTTTTAGTTATTTAGAGGAGATTTTAACTGATGTATTAATAATAAAAAGTGAGTTAAGACTTGAAGTAACTGCAAGTGAACATACAACTTTTGATGTTGAGTATGTAGTGTACTATATTTCAAAATAAGCTTTGAAAATCTCACATTAAAAATGCAACGAAAATCGAGATTGTGAGTTACGTATACTGTATATACTTTCGTAGTACATTTACTTGTTTTGTAGTAATTGTTATTAAATGTATACAAAATCTCAAATGCTTTATGCATTTCCTATATATTTTTTTCTCTTAAAAAATAACAAAAAGTTTGATAAATTATACTTATACTCTTATTCGTCACACTTAACATAGTTTAGAAGTAGTCTCTATTTACTGTTATCTATAAACCCAGAGCAAATACAGTTGAAAGATTGAGTGTAACAGTGAAAGAATGTGTTGTTCCCAATTATTTTTGTTTCAAAATAGCTCTGAGAAACTGGAGCCTTCTACACTTTTAGCCTTCTCTTTCCAGTTTCACTAAAATCGGTTGAACAACTGTTCAACACTCAATACTCAATTGCATAATGCTTCTCGAGAATTAACATGAGTTTTCCCAAAGTTGATTGATTAAGAAAGAACATCGATCTTTTCTTAAAATTTGATTTGGATGTTACAAGAAGTAGATTACTTACTGTGATCTCAATTCACAATGGAACAGAAAAATTGACAGAATCTAAACATTCGCAACGACATAAATAGTTCTAAGAAAGAACTGTATACTGTATGTACTCGTATTATCTGATTTATTCTCGTATATATATTTCAGTGACGGAAAGGGAGGTCATTAATGGCATTTTAAACGTGAAGAATACAAAGAACCACTGTCTTGGTTACGTACGATACATCAACAATATAAATTTACAGAATTTAAAGAAGGCCTCTCTATTCATCGATATTTTGAACAGAAGTTTGGATACAGAAGCCGCCAAACTCCTCTCAAACTTGCGAGATGAGAGACTGCCAGCAAAAATAGAGGCTTCTAATCTTCAAAGGTAAGTTATCTGAGAGCGAATTATAAATGCGCTGTGTAATTTTCACAAACTAGCTAAGCACTACGAAGATATTAGGAAACTGAAAGTAGATATTATTTAATTTTTTATAGTTCTATATTACTTATGTTATCTCTAAGTTATTTAAGAAGTTCTTTGACTGCGTTTCAATATTTGTAAGAGAGGGGAAGAACGTTTTAACGTTGTCTACCAGACTAACTTCGAGGAAGGTCTGATATTTCTAAGAGAAATATATAGTTTATCGTAGGAAACCTTTAAAGCAATTTAATTATTTATGACAGCGGTAATGTTACAAGATAGGTATTATTCATCAGATTTAGAACTAATAATCTAGGAATACATTATTAAGATAATTAATACTATAGCAATTTCTCATTCAGAGTTTGGAAGTGGACAGGATATAGAAATTTTCCTGTGTAGTCAAACTGCTTAGGTGTTGCTTGGGCAATAAAACGCTCAGCACTTGATATGATAATTATCCACTCTTCCAAAACGGGAGCTGTTCAGAAGACCAACAATATAGAAATTACATCTCCCTTTGTTGATGTTATACAATTCTTTCTGGTGTTATGCTCTCTGATATTCTGAAATCTATATCCCATTCCTCTTCTGAAAATTGATCGATAAGTTATACGGAGTTGTGATACTGTCTGTACTATGATATAAGATTTTAAGTACTCGGCTCTAGCTATGGATATATTTTCAAATAAATCACCCTTTGCTTTTCTTTTATACAATTCGAACGGCTGTACATTAATGTCATGACCTCTATATATTGTTTTCAGAATAACCAGAAATTTCATTTTAACTCCACGAAACAGAGGCACCTTGTTTGGTGTATCAAGAAACCTCCTTGATGTATTTCCATCATTACTGTTGTAGCTAGACTGTCTGGGTTTGGTATGTCTATGATCATTCTCATCTTATTCCTTAGTTGTTTTATAATACACTTTTCTCTTGCTTTATATACTGCTTTATGTTCTTGTTCTTTGTTGTTCATTTCTTACTTGTCAAATAAACTATAAAATGTTGACGTCAGGTGATGAATCTCCAAGCAACTGAAAAGAATTTGGAATCTGCAAGTCAAGAGAAACCGGGCTTGTTATAGTAACACCATGATGGTTAAATTTTCTTGGTGAGTCCTTGTGAGTATGTATATTACCCACAGAAAAATTCAAATAGAAGTGAAGAAATAGATTTTATAATATCAGATCGACAAATTGCGTAACTATAAACCACATATTTCACTGGATAACCACAACTTTATTTTTGATAGCGCGTCAATAGAAAAAAAAAGTTAAGGTTACAACGCAAGGAGAAAGATATTACGGTATGTTTATACTATTCCAGATACATACTATTTTCTTGTACAAGCGAATTCATTAAATTACATGGAGAATTACGGTAATCGTATATGAGTTAAATAAGAATATGCCATTATAATAATACGTTAGAGATTGTCAAAACTCTTTAAATACGAAACAAAATTGTGAATTTTGGGCTTGCACCATTATCAGTACAGTGTGAGCTTGTTTGTCTAAAAACAGATAACATGTATTTCGTGAACCATACGTGGGATTTTGACTATTTACATAAGGAAAAGATTACTTCTTACATATAAAATGAATCGCAGTTCTTTCTTTAGTTGATAAGGGCAAGGAAAAACTAATACACCTCATGAGCACATTTTAAAGAATTAGTAAGTAATGTAATTCCCCTACTAATTGTAACACCAACATTAGATATTAATTTGATTTATATTTTGATAGTGATAAAATCTTGGTTCAATTCAACGTTTTGTGCCCTTAAATCAGACAGTATTAACACCAAACTCAGACTGATTTTAGTGCTAGCGTAAGTTTGTGTAAAGTACCACACATGGCAATCGTGTAATGAATAGCAAGCATCTGTCAACTTCACGATGTCTGAACATGAGTTCGTATTCACTTCGTTATCGGAAATAGTGGATTGGCCATGCGGGGTCTACAGAATCTATGCAGGATGAGATTTCTACCGGATTTTTCTCTGGAATACCAAATGAATGTTGAGATGTAAGTCCCCCGTTCCTTCTCGTACACACAGAGAAACATTTAATGAGGAGACGGACTAAAGCACTTTAACTTCCCTTGAAGCCTACATAGGTTTAATTAAACTTTAATTAGTTTAGAAAATTTATCTCAAGAGGCAGACACTGCCATTCTTCACAAATGTTTTGAAACTCAATTTTTAATTTACCACAAATCATAATCAAGTATACATACCTTATTATTTGATATCCTTTACCAGTGGATTGCTGTTGTCTAATCCTGACTGAGGTTTTTCTATTCATTTCGATTACTTTGTTACAAACATTCTGAATTACTCTTTTGCAATTACTCTTCCATGAACTATTTGTCAACCAAAACCATACATAACTGTAAATGAAAATAAGATGTGATCATTAAATAATGTTAATAACAATAATGAATATGTATAAAGAATTTTCACCTTACAATTAGTGACGAGTTAATCTAATTTGTAGTGCATATTAAATAATTTGATTCCTAAAAATGATTAGATTAATACCATAAAAGTGAATAGAGTAAAATCACTTAAGAAATATTTAATATCAAAAACAGCTTCGAAATTAAAAATATATATTATATATTTTTAATTATGAGACTTTATACTTGTTTCAATTAAGGTATAGCAATCAGATTTGTGTTCCTCATCTCACTAAGTAGCTGTACTCTGTATGTTTCTCAAATTTCTTTATCTTCTAACAAGGTACACAGTTGAATGGATTGGCAGAGAAGGATTAGACGCAGAGACACATGAAGAATACCTCCAACACTTCATCACACATTTCTATAAGAATATCTGCAAGTTAGTCGACAGGGCGATGAGAAAGGAAGACTCAAGCGCTCAAGGTCAGATAGTAACAGAGATTCTGCAGCATCTGCACGCCTGTAATAACTCCGTTCAGGTATGTGACCTGAGACTAGTGTTGTTTGTTACAACACAATTCCCTTTATAAATAATAATAATAATGTTGTCACTGTTGTGACCTGGACTCGAACCCAGATATTCCAGTTGCCAGCTGGGTGCTATATCAGACTACTACAGCCACCATGAAAACATCCAGCTGTCAACTGGGATAGCCAAATTTGAGTCCCGGTTACAGCAGTGACCAATATGGACACAAATCGACCTTATTTCTTACTTTTTAATGTCAGTTACATCCCTTTGCTTCTGAGTTCCTCAATGGAACCAAATGTTCCTAAGGATTTGTGTAATGATAGAAGATAGAGCAGTAAATTGTTGTACATTGTATAATATAATACCCATTGGAGATATTCGCGCAAAAGGAACTATGAAATATCCAAAATTGCAAGGAAAAAAGTAGGTCAATCATTAAGCGCTAAGAAAGTGGATATTATAATGAGGAGGATATAAAGTGTGAAAAAGAAATAAGGGTGAGAATATCAATGCTGAAAGAAGCATTAAATATGTAGCAGTTATTTCTCCTGTAGAGCAAATATTAAATGATTGTCATAAACCATTGTAAATTAACTATATATGTTTCATATGCAGTACTGCACTGTAAGAATGATAACTGAAAGCTCTGAAAATCTTGACTTGAAGGAAACTCAAGAGAAACTGAATATAAAGTTTGTATAATGATGATGTACTGGAGATATCAATAGTTAAGAGAAGATCGATACAGGAGACAATAAATGGGGAATAAATAGAGTTTCCAGATGTCATTATTTGGAAATACCTGTCCTGCTATTTTAGGACAGTCATTCTTGAAAAAATGACTGTTCATTTTAACAAATTGTGAAAAAAGTATAAATGAAGACTTTTAGTTTATGTCAGTGGCACTTGAAATCATAAGTTAAAATTTATAATAACAACAAAAGCATTTGGAAGGAACATATGTTTATCACCTTCAGCATCTATTTACAGCAAATTGAGAACGGAGCTCCGGAATCTCTCGGATCAATTTGAAACCTACTTGATAACTAATTATTGTTTCCTCTCTTTTGTTTCGCTTTAAGTCCTGAAGAAGTGATAAGAGATTAAAGTCTCATGATTAGCATTCAAACACATGTACCTGAGTACATAACGTAGGATTTTGAAACTTAAAATTTTCTGAAATTATGTTTTGTAGATTTCTATTTTCTCACATCAGGTTCATATAAATCGGTAGTTTTCTTAAGCAATTTATCGTAGAGTGATGAAATAGAAGTCATCCCTTATCATACGGTAGTGTGTCTGTTTATGAATATCTTATCTTCAATGTTCTTCCAATGTCCTTCGTTTCTACTGTTTCGCTTTTCTCTTGTCCACATTTCTGAACTTTCTGTTTCTTCCATTTCACCGTTGGTAATCCTAAGAGTGAATGAAACCTTATTTACTCAGAATGCTGGAGAACAAAATTGAATACACAGTTGAAGAAAAAGCAAGGAAAACAGACGACGAATTGGACATATAAGACAGGACGGTACTAAGAAAGGAAAATGCTCAGAGAAAGCAGAAGGGTAGATCGAGATGGTTTTAAAAAAAATAAAAATTGTTTTAAAAGTTATATATCGAGTGAATTGTGATGATGATGATGTACAAAACCTTTAAACTTTACACAAATTGTATACTAGATATGAGTAGATTCAATTGAATCAAGAATTATTCTTCACGACTTACGATAAGAAAACACATTACATCTGACATTACAAGCTGTCTAAGGATGATAAAATACAAGTAATAAATAATAAAAAAATCATTTCAGGACGAGATCGAAACATTGCCCATAAATGAGACTGTAAATCACACAATACTTTTCTTTTATCAGAATGTATAATAGTATTTATATTTGATGAAAATAGGGCCACAGAAAAATCCGTGAGAGATGGAGTATACTGTGTACTAAAGAAAATAAGTCGAGACTACTCAGGTATATTAACCATTTACAATGCCTTAAATCAAATGCATGCTCAATACACGTACATCACAACCAGTGCTCGAAATGGGCTGGAAAGGGAAAGGGTACGCTTGAAGAAGTGGGTTAGAAAAGTAAGGGTACACTTGCACCTAGCGGTGGCGATTGCCTATTGAAAGTAAAGGCAATGAGCTTCCATTATTAAAAAGGTAGGGGTAGGCCAAATCCAAAATGAAAGAGGTAAGGGAACGCCGTACCCCTCGTGCCCCCCACTTCGAGCACAGATCATAACAGCGTTGACGAGAAGGTACTAATGAATACTACTATGAAGGTACTAATACCAGTCTCCGTGGTATGTATATGAATCCAATTCTACTTACGCAAAGTGTTTTTCAATATCGAGATTCCTGTATGTACTTGAATCTAATGCACACCCTTTTCAGTAGAATTTAGTCTCCAAAATCAGGGTGCGCATTAGAATCGATGGGTGCTCATTAGAAAAGTAATCTTACTATACATTGTAATACTGTTAATAATAAAATCCATAACTTTAACTCATTGTTTTCTGCGGTAAAATTTACACCTACTTTGCAGCCGCGCATTACAATTTCCAGTAAGCATTTTTTAAATTCAAGCCTTTTAAAATTGGTGTGCCATTAGATTCGAGTAAATACTGTATTTCATACTCTTGATTGTCTTTATTTCGACATGGACAAAAGTGACTGCAATTGGAGAGAACACACAAACAATATCGTAAGGTAGTAAATATCTAAACTTAAGCTTGAGATTCTATGAGTGAGGAAGGTGCGCCTGGTTGTGATCTCGTGCACCCATTTTTCCTGGACTCCTATAAGATGACTAGGAAACACGAGTTTCTGAATCGAATTGAGAAGCCGGAGTCGTACATCTTGACTGAAGCTTTCCATGGATTTCCAGAAAAGGCGCAAAACGCATGGCGGAATAGTATCTTAAATTAAGGACAGAAACACTTCTTTTAAAGAGCTTAGAAAGTAAATGACTGACGAGACTGGCTGAAGTCTTAAACATAGCATGGCTAAATATTAATTGTTTTGATAGGTACATAAACGTTATATACCAAACGATCATAGCTCAGTTTGTAGAGTGTTGGCATCGCATTAGCTAGGTCCTGGGTTCGAATCCAGCTGCCTACTGTTATGAATAAGATTTTCCAGACTTTTCCTCAATTAAACTAGGTTAATGCTGGGATAGTTAGTTAGTACTTCCAACTAGGCTCTGGCCGGCTTCCATCTTACATCCCTATCCTATGCTCTATTCCGGCCAAAGATGCGTAAAGACCACAAGTACAATTCAGTTAAAAACGAAGATGGTATGGTAGCTGGAAGTTTGTATACACATTTTTCTTCTGTTTAGTATCCTTCTTTAGTGTGTGTTTAAGTTATCTGATATGTTGGATCCATGAGTAAATTGGTACCATCAACGTGCAGAGGTTTAATAACTTATCTTTGTATTTACTGTGAGATGGAATATTACGAAAATGTTTCCGAATTGGGAGGAGAGTTCGTACAGTCGCGTTTAAAACTTATTTTTACCTAGCCTATAAAACACAATGGTCCATTAAAGACCAATATGGATACAAATAGCTGTGTTGAATTACATTGTTTTCAATGCGTGATTATGCGGGCACAGTATTGTCATTAGTGGTATGACTTATCACCTAATCTTATCCTATGTACAGGGTGACTCAGAAGTCAGAGCAACCCTCATTAATGTACATGGAGAAAAATAAGTACAAGTGTGGAACTTTGCATAACACTCACCAGATGTCAGAGCCTGATTTTGATGAAAATTCGTATGTAGATATAGTGCCTAGATAAACCTTCACATTCAAAATAATAGGTGTTGGCGTCAACAAATAACGACAGGGAGACCCGAGGAAGATGGAACGTAGAGAGCAAATAAATCGATTACAGAGTACGGAAACCTCCTTTTCTTTTACTGAAAGCAAATGGATATTGGACAGGAGGCAATACATGCTGGATGTTATGACGACAATAACCACCATCTTGAAAGCTGCCATCTTGACTATGCTTGAAAATTTTAAAATAGTAAGTGGGTCATGTGATATATTAATCTGTGCTGGAGTGTTCCAAGAAACCCAATGATGAAGTTAGTTTTGACATAACTGTAATCCTGTACGACAAAATGACACATCACAATTCATTACAGAGATTGGAATTTGTACCAGTTGTTTTAAATGGCCACCTTGTATTAAATGACATAGATAAAAACTTTTGAACATAACTGTATTACCAATAGAGTCTTAATTCGCAACCTAATGATTATGAGTTTGTTATAGTAACTATTTAACTGACTAAATCACTTGAACATTGTGTTACATTAATATTAACCATATCGAAAGCCTGTTCCCTATAACTAACATTTCGTAATTTCTTTAATTTACGTTGTCTGTTTTAATCGGTATGATTGTTTTGCTTTAATTTAGGTATTCTACGGGCGAGAGGACAGTTTGAAGAGGATTGAGGAATACATGAAAGGAGATTGCGATCAGCCGTTGGTGTTGTATGGAGAAGGAGGCTGCGGGAAAACCTCGCTGCTTGCCCAGTCGGCCGCTAATAGCATCGAATGGTTCAAAGAAGGCAAACCCATTTGTATCATCCGGTTCCTGGGTACGACGCCCGACAGCAGTGCTTTGACTCCCACCCTCATTTCCATCTGCCAGCAGGTACCGTCGTGAAAAAGAGAAATCTATTTTTAAATTTATTGATGGGTTTAGTACTGAGAGAAATCAATTCCATGAATGTACACGAAATCTGTTGTTTTGCCTCACCCTCCTTTTTCGAAAAAAAAAAAAAGGCTTTCTCATTGTTACGTAATCATTCACTTTGCAGATTCATAAAACGATGATTTACAAGTCTATAATAAATATGAATGTTTGAGTGGTACGCAATAATAATAATAATAAAATAAGCTCAGTGTGTGTTGAAAAGAAATAAATATAAAACGGAAATAGAAATGGTGAAATAAATGAAATTTTTAAAGAGTGCAGGATTAAAATGACCGAAGTCTAAAAGTAATTTATTTTCCAGTAGCGGAAAAACAGACTTCGTGAACTCAATAAAACTATATACAATATAAAATACAACATCTTATGTTTCTATTGTGTAATTTCCTTTGTTACATTACAGTAAAATAACTTCCCTTTTGATACTGCCAAAATCTCATTTTCGATTGGAATGAACTTTTGTCGTTTTCTCTATGGACTCTTCATGCCTGTGAGGTTATTAATAAAGAATTGAAGAAAATGTTGATTCACTGACTTACATAATATATCGTTCCTTTGCTAAGTTCAAATGGGATGTACGGAATGTTGTATGAAGTTTTTCACAGGAGTGATGATTAAGAAAGATCGGAAGCTTCGGAAATGTTGTCCACAGGAGAAAAATATAAAAATCCGCTGTCTGGAACAGTTAGGCAATTAGGGAATACATTTTTTAAAGAATGATAAGAAATCAAGTTACAACAATTATTGTTATTGTTTCAATGTGATTTGGTTCTAACATCAGACCTGAACGAGTTTGTATATTCTGTGAACGGGCACAAAGTCTTCTAAGTAAAACTTTGGTAAATTTTATTTTATATGGACCAGTCTAGTAACTGTTGACTTCGGCCCGTTACGATTCGCCCATTTACAGCCAGTTAAAATCCACACCCATGCCCCTGCCGGAACTCGAACCCGGGACATTCAACCCGTTAGAAAAGTCTTCTAAGAATGGTTAACTTCTTAAATGATTGATTTTCGAAGGAATGAATATTTGTTTTACTTGGAGTAAAAGGCATTTTATGGACAAGTTTCATCATTAAAGAAACCCTAAGTAAATCACATACGAGTGATAATGTTTGTCGTCCCAGTTCATAAATATCGTAGAATGGACTGTTAACGGTAGTTGATTATATATGTGATGGTGATCGTGATCTATTTCTCTCATAACTTGTGTTCAATTGTGAGTATTTGGACTACCAATGGTACCCCTAAACGAAAGAGTGGAAGTATGTCGATTTTGCGCTACAAAAAGCGTACAATTGCAACAATTAGCTGGAACAGAGATGCTTTTCGTTGTCTAGGGTAAGTGCATTCAGGGATTATTTGAAGAAAGGGCACACAATAAAATGAGATGTAATAATGATACAATTTTGAGGACTTCTATAAGGAAGAGATGATATAATATGTGAGATGATACAATATGAACTTCGTGCCGGCCGGGTGGTCGAGCGGTCTGCGGCGGTAGGCTATCGACTCAACGGTCCCGGGTTCGAGTCCCGGCAGGGGCATGGGTGTGGATTTTAACACTTAACAGCTAAGGGCAAATCGTGACGGGCCGAAGTCCAAAGTTACTAAACTGGCCCATATAAAAATAAAGTTTAAAGTTTTTTATGAACTTCGTACGATTCCACTAACATGGTTATGTGGAAAATCTTCCCAATGCCCTTCGCAGTAAGCCTACATTTGAAAGAAAATGAGTTCAGTGAAAAACCTGATAGTTCAATAACGAGGCGACCATCCTGACTGAGGTTTTTCCAGAGGTTTTCCTTATCCACACCAGGCAAATACCGGAACAGTATCTTCAAATTAGGCATTGGCCTACTCCTTCCTGTATCCTTTCCCCTTCCTATTGCGGTCCGAGTCTTAGATGCCCAAAGTACATAAAATAATTTAAATTCCAATAATAAGAATTCTACGGGAGAAAGCCGACCGGGTAGCCGTGCGGTCTAAGGCGTTAAGTCAACGGCTCGAAGGTCCCGGCAGGCGCATGGGTGTTTCTGGATTTTAACCAAGTCTAGAGGGTCGAATCGTGATGGACCGAGGTCAAAAGTTACTAGACTGACCCATAGAAAATAAAGTTTACCAAAGATTTATCTACAGAAACAGAAAACTTTCAGCGACTTTCATTTGTTTTATTTCGATCACACATTCTGTTTAATTTGGTGGACTTGGTCGTTTCTTGCCCCCCCAAAATAATATATTTTTATCATGTTTATTTTTTTATGAATTACTTCTTCAACACATAAAACACATTTGTTGATATTTCATTGAAATAATTAATGAAAATATGTAATATTTATACATGGAAGTGTATCATAAGGGCAATAATTAACCACAACATAGCTTATATATTTTAGTAAACTATTATTGTATTTACTAATATAACATATCCAT
The DNA here is from genome assembly GCA_022664845.1 of Lepisma saccharinum. Lineage (NCBI taxonomy): Eukaryota > Metazoa > Arthropoda > Insecta > Zygentoma > Lepismatidae > Lepisma > Lepisma saccharinum. The sequence continues at coordinate 11,186 of JAGDQP010016589.1, forward strand.
ACACGCGTTAAAGAAAGAAGGTAATACGTAAACTAAATTTTACAAGCATACAATAATAACTAAAATAAGAAATTTCGATCTAATTTTACCTTTCATTTGTTTTTAGTCCGATTGATTTAAATAATCATTGTTTTGAAAGATTACATGATTGTGTGTATAATATCCCTGATAACATGTAAGAACATATTCTTCTACAAATTTTAGCACATCTTTCAGTTTAGGTGCCTTGTTTGGTAACGATCCTTGACGTAAACATTTCACAGAGATTGAAAGACGAACATTAGGTTTTACACTGGAAAAGCTATCAAATATTTTAAGACCAGGACTAACGCTGCACTGAATCACTTTCTTCCAATCATGAAAACACGGTATGAAGATTTGACATATTTCATTTTTCCAGTGTTTACTGATGTTTTGACGGGTTTTTGAAGCAAATCAGTGAAGCAGTCAAGATCTTCTGAAACAATAGTCATGTTGTTTGAAATTGGGCATGACTGTATATTTCACGAAAAGATGTGGCATACTTTATTAATCTATCCTGTGCAAGAAAAATATCATTACAAAATAAATAAAACTTGACCGGTTTTCACACCAAGGTCTTCAAGTGAAACGTGCAATCTTTGAAGTGGAATGAACTGAAAATTATGAAAACGTACAGTTGCGGGTATTACTTTAGCTTACGTCGGGCGTGATTTTTCGAACGAAATGTCACAGATTCATGGTAATATTACGCCATAGTGACGTTTATTTCCATAACACCATTGATGTTTTGCTACAAAAATCACGAACAGTATGTCAAGTGAGCGATAGAGAGCCAATATGGGTTAGAAAAATCCAGGTTAGATATTTTTTATTATACTCGATGCACATCACCTTTAACAGTTACACCTGTGACTGCTCCATTTATGGTTCCAAATGGAACGCCCGACGTATACTAAAGAGCAACCTAGTTGCGAAGTATATGAGAAAGATAATTAAAAGATATATTTGGTTTTCTTTACACTGAACTCATTTGGAACGAACAAATCCATAAATAGAAACAGAAAAGATATATTTTCTAACATTAGCTACATTTGTGTTTAGTGGAATTCCTAAAGATTGTTTACCGTTTCAGGTGTTTCGTTTTTCTTCAGTTTTTAAGCTATGTGTAGCAGAAATATTATAATGATGACCACTAAAGTATTTAGTACTGAATAAACATGCGCTTTAAAAACTTACACAAGAACAAATTAAGCCTATATTGCCCGGTTCACCAATTTCATACTAAAGATTGTTATGACAACAGAGGCACCACTAAAATAGAATATTGTTACACCTCGTTTGTTACAAGAATCCAAATCTTTTGGAAACCAACCTTATTTACAGTTTTATTTGAAGGGTTGGGTGCAAGAGGGGCACTTCTTCGAAGTTCCACCTTGTGGAAAATCGATGATGAAAATATTGGAACATCTCAGTTTTATTGAATTACCTTGAAAAAAATGAAGCTTATTCCATATTTTACTATTAATATCTTTAGTATCAATTTTAATTGCATTTTGCAACTCAAATGAAAAATAAATACTGAACAAGCTAAGTAATGGTTTTATTATAGACAAAATCAAAGCACCCCGTATAAATTCAAATTATCTTATAGCGTATTCAAAAGTAAAAGTCAAAGAAAGTTTTAGAGTCAAAGTCATAGATTTTCCCACCGGCCTCCATGACTAATCTAACGGTGTATGGCTTATCTCTGTCGAACTTGTGGCTACTAAGATCTAGTAGGGGCACAAATAGAGAATAATAACCGATACCTGCCACTTTCAGAGTCACATTCGTAGCTTTCCTCATCGTTTCAGACCATGATGAACCTCTGTTGGACTTGGAGTTTGTGAGATCTAGGAGGGGCACAAATGGAAAATTGAGAAAACTAAGTAAATGAAAAGGGCCTATCCGTTTTAGAGTGACAGATCATTATGAATCCAACAGTGTATGGCTCAACTCTGTCGGACTTGTAGTTGCTGAGATCTAGGGGGAACAGACGGAAAGACAATATATCTTCTCTTATTCACTAACGTTTATGCGGGTGCGCTAAAAAGTAGTAAAATAAAATACCTTGTATGTGCCTTTTTGCAGAGAACACCAGTGTGTCTTTGTCAGAACAGAGAGTGTGTTTGATGAAGCCAAGCAGTTAATTAGTTGGTGAAACTGTTACACGTTTATAGTTTTTAATTAAAACGTATTGCTTTGCTCGGTAGTTATATTATTTTATCTTGCTTAACTTGAATCATATTGACTATCGCATAGGATGTAAGCAATCTTTTACAATCATCTTTGAATTGCTATTTCATGTTTGAATATATTTCGATTTGAATTTCAGATCTCTTACAACTACATGCTACCGTTTGAAGAAATTCCGGATGATCTCGTTCCTCTCACAGCGTATTTTAAACAGCTTCTGACATACGGAACAACCGAGCAACCAATGCTTGTATTTCTGGATTCAGTGGATCAGCTAACGGGTGCACAAGACGCCAATAAAGTGTCATGGCTACCAACACGTCTTCCTCCACACTGCAAGGTCAGTGGAACATTTTTTTATCAGTCATAGACTCTAGAAGACTATACAGTCATTTGCATTTTCTTGTGTTTGCTTGTATCTACAGGAGATTTAATAGGGGTTAGTACTAAAGTGACTATCTTCTGAAAACAACTCTGACCTTTCCAGTAAATCTTTCTACTAAACATAAAAATATTTTTTTTTGACAATATTTTCTTTGATAATCAGCAATATTGATCATATGTTTGTTCATTGTTAGCGTATTTGAACAGCACAACTCGCATACAAATATTAACATTGATAGACATTATTTACGCACGGAAACGTAATTTGATACTGTGCTGCCAAGATACGTAACTACCACTTCATTCGTTCCAACATACAAAAGGTCTGCCGTAAATAGCAATTTGCTCTTCTGTATGACAAGTTTTTTATTTTATCTTTATTAATATCGTTTAGCAAACTTTGGATAGGCAGGGATGAGTATGTAAGAAGTCGCCCATTGCTTAGTTTTTTAAAAATACCATACCGGCATTAGCGTACTGTGACTGAGGGAAAACGCGCATAGTAAGAGTAAATGTCTTTTTTTCTTCACTCTTAACCGTTTTTCTGTCATTTTTTATGGAACATGTATTTAGAATTGTTATGTACACATTTTAAACAGATGAAACAAGATGTAATTGATTTTGTTGCTAGTAGAAAGTTCGAATAAAACATCAATACGGAAATATTTAATTAATTTGTTTATTTTTATAACATATCCATTTGAAAAAAAAATCCTCTTTTGAAAATTTCATAAAGCACCTACATCGAACGAGCATTCTCATTACAAACGATCCAGATCTTTTGTTTATAACGCATATATTCATTCAATGTTAACATATTGTGCAACTTTTTTGGACTTCGAACTTTTCCCATTCGTCATTTTCTATAAATCTGAGTGCACAAGGGACATATTCAATTGTAAATGCATCATTACGTTTTTAAAATTAACTAAAAGAATGAGAAAACACATTTTTGTTTGACGTTACCAATAGGAAGTATTGCCAGGTAGAGCTTAGTTTACCAAACGAGATGCACTATACGAGATTCCATGTTTCATATCCAAATTTGGTCTATTTTATTTTTCTCGATGGTATTTTGCTCTATCGCCTAGTAGACACCATAGGGTTCCAACTAACTATATACGCTGAAGTGCCAGATGGAGAAGCATAACCACATATTAGCTTTTATGGCATTTTGGCTTTCATTACTGCCACTATTTGTCTTGGCGTAGACCGGAAGGATTTGTTGAAACACTGTGAACTATTTATACTGAGCGACAATCCAAACATGCAAAAATAGCACTCAATGTGGGCTCGAGCTGTTTCATTGAATTTAATTTCGGGAACCTTTGGGCCTAATCCCGAGTCGCCAATTTTGTAAATATTCCTTCAGCGATTGTGTGGACATCAGAGACTGATGTGGAGTTTCATTTAGCACCAATCACCATTCTGATGGACTTATAGACAAAGGGAGTATCCGGACAATAACTCATGCATTTAAGGGAGTTCTCTAGTAGCACCAAGTCCCAGCGAATGCCAAATAAATACATCTATATACCATTATAGATCCTGTATTTTCCTGGAGTTACTTCAAATGGCACGACGGGTCAGTTGCTTCATGGAGTTGTTAATAAATTGTTAGATATCTGCTGCACGAAACTATTTTAATCGTAACTCATCAGACCAAGTAACTCCTCAACGTTAGACTGCTAGTTCTGAATTGTTCAGTATCCGTTATATTTCGCCCAGTTAACGATTACAGCTGTATTTATATATATCAATAGGGGATATGGTTAGATCTTCGCTTGCCAACAGAGTTGGAATGTTTAAAACAAATTATTTTAAACAGATGTTTTAAATGTGTTTTAAAAGAGGCGATTGTTTTAAACATTTCTTTCAAACGACGTTTTTATAAGCTGTGTTTAAAATATGTTAATTTTATTTTTTCTTTCAAAGAAACATTATTTGTAAGGTACGAGAGTTTATTTTAGTTTTATATTTACCAATAAAACATATGCAATTTGTCCCGTGTGGAAGTTAGTTTCCTAAATAATTAGCATTATAGCGCCGCAATCTACAGGCGGAAACATAAAATGCGTTGTTTTGTTTGTTCTTTATCGTTTAAATGCTAGAAACAGGAAATTTGAATTTGCTATCAATAACATGAAACAAGAGTTCGTATTTCAATTCTCTATTTTTTTTTATTTACTGTGAGAAACTGTCAGGGAAAGAAAAACTTCATGGGCATGTATTTGCTTCTATGATTGCATTGCTCTGTCTCCTTTCTTATGTTGATGAGGAAAGGGACAGAAGTGAGTAAATGTGCAGATTTTATAATCATTTCTTATTCGGTGCTTGGAATTTTAGTCGGGGATCCAGGGGTACTTCACGTGACCCCTCCCCCCTGATCCATTGAGACCATCTTTTCCTCTTTCTTTAGGGTCTAAATAAAATTTATAGCGATGTTCCCAAAAATGAAAACTGGTTTTAGACATTTTTGGTCGAAAATTGGCCAGTAGGCTATTTTTCAAAATTATTTTCTATGATCCCCCGCATACACCCCTGATCCATCGGTACCAATTTTATATTAGTCCTTATTGTCTAAATCAAATTTATAGCCATGTTTCCATAAAATAAAACTAGTTTTAGACCATAATGGCGGTCAATTTTGGTCGAAAACTGGTCAAAAGAATAATTTTCACGATTATTTTCTATGAGCCCCAACGTTCACTCCCGGATACTTCGTGACCAATTTTATATTATACCTTATGGTATAAATAAAATTAAAATTTTCGTAAAAACGAAAACCTAACTTTAGACCAAAATGGCGGTCATTTCTGATCGAAATTTGGTCAAAAACTATTGACTTCTTTTTTAAAAAGCACTTTGCAAAACTGGCACAATGTCTTCACCTAAAGAAATGGTAGTTATACGACAAACGCCCCTTAAAATTGGGAGTCTGGGAAAATATATAAGTAGATTTGTGGGGTATTAAATGAAAGGATTTTTCCTACTGAATATAAGTTTGAATTATATTCTACAGAAAAATTAAGGATTCCAAGTTTATAGCAGTTTTCACAAAAATGAAAATGCTTTTAATCTAAATTGCAGCCATTTTCAATTGAAAATGGATAAAAAATTCTTTTTTTTTAAAAAAGAAAAATGCTTTTATATGTAAAATTAATAACCCTTAGGTTGAAGGAAAAAACTAAAACTCACTAAAACTTCAAAACCAGCACTGCGTTACTTGTTTCTGGCCCAAAGAAATGGTAATTTGAGATAACGATTCCTCTTGGTCTGGAGAAGGGGTGGCGAACCTCGAGGTCTGAAAGATGAAGTTTATGAGTAGGTCATATGGGGTATCCGATGAGTGGATTTCCGACAGAATATAAATATGAATTACTTTATTTAGAAATAAGATTTTAGGGATTTCAAATTTATAGCAAAAATGGAACTTCTTACTTAGAAAGTAAAGTGGCCATTATTTCTTGCTTTTATAATATTTTAACAGTTTCATTTTAGTACAAATATGAATCCTCAAAATCCTTTTCTGAAAAAAAAAAATAATAATATTCGTCTTCAGTCGGAAGAATCCTTTCATTTTATGCTTCATTGTATGACATACTTAAAACATCTTCATTTTTCAGGGCCCCTTTTCTGGCTTCCAGGTCTCCAATTTTGGGGGAGGGTAATGATATAATTACCATTTTTTTAGGCCAAAATAAGTAACGAAGTGCCTGTTTTCAAGATAGTTTTTTGTCTCAACGTGAAGATTTCCTGCCTTTTTCTAAAAAAAAAAAAGGTCGAAAAAAGGTCTTTGACCAATTTTCAACCAAAAATGAACACCATTTTGACTTTTAAACAGTTCAATTTTTACTACCCTTAAAGTCACTTTCTAAAGAAAATAACTCATATTGATATTCAGCCCAAAAGAATCATTTCATCTGATACTTCATGCAACCTAATTTATAAGCTTCCATTTTTCTGTTCCCCATGTTCGGTCGTTCAGACTCCCAAGTTTGAGGGGAGTTTATCATATAATTACCATTTCTGTGGACCAAAGCAATAACACAGTCTAGATTTTGAAGTTTAAGTGAAGTTTTAAACATTTTTTTTTCTAAACTCAAGTACTTTTTGAAAAGAGAAGCAAAATAAAATACGCCTTTGACAAATTTTCCAACAAAAATGGTCACCATTTTGGTAAAAAGTCGATTTTATTTTTTGGGGAGAACATTGTTATAAATTTTATTTATACCATAACGCACTTGAACTTATAAAATAATATAAAATTTGTCTCCAAAGATCAGACGGTGTACGCGGTAGCTCATTGAAATATATTGCAACAAATAGACTTTTGAGCAATTGTCGACCAAAAATGAACTCCATTATGGTACAAAACCAGTTTTACGTATTTTGTGAGAACATAGATATAAATTTTATTTAGACAATAAGAAGTAATATAAAATTATTCCCGATGGATGAGAAGGTGTACGTGGGGGCTCATAAAAAATAATTGTGAAAAATAACCTTTTGACCAATATAAAGTAATTGTGACAAATAGCCTATTGGCCAATTTTCGACCCAAAATGGCCACTAGGATGATCTAAAACCAGTATTTTTTTTGAAACATCGCTATAAATTTTATTTAGACCCTAAAGAATAAGAAAAACTGGTGCCGATGGATCAGGGGGTGCACGTTGGGTCCCCCTGGTTCCCTTACAATTTATGTCGGGTGGTAGAAGTTATTAGGTACTCTGCTTCTTTACTGTTGGTTTATAGACTCATTATCAGTGGGGTGCACAAGAAGAAAAAAGGATTTAATCTGGATACACTTTATTAAAGTTAATCCTGTCGAAAGTAATAAAACAGTAACAGCCAAATACAAACTGTGTAAAAAGGAAATGGCGGGCCTTGTTACGCGAATGAAAGAACATTTCAAGAAGTGTAATTCAAACCCCGCCAGGCCACTGGAGAATTTTCCTTCAGTGTTCCCATGCCTGGCGCTCTGAGGTATACTCATCCTCCTATCAAATTGAGCACCACAGTGTCCTTTGTATTCCTGGGCACTTTGGGAGGTAAAGGTAGCCGAGCGTGGGACTGACTACCTCACCTCACTTCGTGTCGTTGGTCTAGAATACTAGTGTGGTCGCTTAGAGCAAATATTAGCTAGAATCGTGACATATTTTGCATATTTCTTCTATACCCTCAGTACAATCAATTTGTAGGAAGGTGCCCGATTTTCGGGTCCGCCATCTTTATTTTTTCAAGGTTTTTCGACTTTTCTTCAAAAATCGCTGCTTACCTCCCCTGGATGGGACCCATCGCAGTTGTGTTGGAGAAAGGTACCGGACATTTTGTGGCTCGCTTCTGTCAAGCATACCCTATCTTTGTCATTGAGTTTCTTGTCGCATCTGTGGCGTCCGTTCTCATGTATCCTAAACAAGTGGTTATTATGTCCGACAACACAGCTGTAGTGCATTCTATGAATCGACGTATTTGCCACGTAGACTACCTGATACCTCTTGTTCACTATTTGTATACTAGTGTCAATAATTTTGTACTATGTCATGTATCGGCAGAAAATAATAAAGCGGTTCTAGCTTCACGCCGTCCGTTCCGAACGCAACCTGAAAGTACTCGTTGCCAATGGGATCCCGGCGGGAGGAGCATGGGGTATGATATCCCATGATCACCTATCGGGGTCTCAGTTGATCTGTTGATCTCGTCAGAGCGAAAGCAGCTCGCGTGTGCGGTTCGGATTGATTCAACCAGCAGATTTTGCATAGTTCTTGATTTAAATAGTTGTTACCATACACAAAAGGACTGAGAAGCTATTTAGCAGACATCGACAAGAAATAACGATAATATCATAATCTATAAAAAGTCTAATCTTTAAAATCTTATATCACGTAAAATGTTAATGATACAAATGCGGTAATGTACTCAAATTGTAGGAAATTTAATTTGAAATAAACTTAATCGAACGTTTTTTTGCTGTAAACTCTACCATTGGGGAGATAATCAGCGATTTTTTAAAAGAAAATTCGAAAATTTACAAAAAATCAAATGTTGTATCTCAAAAACTATGAAAGCTACAAAAGTGGTAGGGCTCAAATTGTAGGTATTTAATGGTAAATAAGACATTTGAACACTTTTGGCTGTAAACTCAACCTTTGGGGGAGATAATAAGCGATTTTTTTAAGAAAAGTTGAAAAACTTTCAAGAAAATAAAGATGGCGTCGTATTTCAAGACGGTGGACCCGAAACTCGGGCACCTCCCTACAAATTGATTGAACTGATGGTATAGAAGAACTATGAAACATCTTTCGCTTTAATCCAGTCTGTCACGATTTTTTCGCTAAGCCACAATACCATATGTGGAGCGCTACTTCCACATCCCGCGTACTCATTGCACCGGGTATGCCTTTACCTTTTTACCTTTTATATAATAAATAGCTTTGCCATTGAATTTTAATAAATAGCAAATTTCATCTAATTTCGTAAAATAGAACCTACAATTTCTGGTAAGTTCTTATGAATAGACCGAAAGCGCGATTGAAACGGTATAAAAGATACTGCAGATGGAGTACTATCATAACCACTACCAATTTTTTATTTTTAAGAAAATGTTTAAAACGTTTTAAACACGTTTTTTTCGCAGGCTATAGAAACGTGTTAAAAAACAAATAAAACATGTTTTAAACATATGTTTTTTTTTACAATGAAAAGCATGTATTTTTCCAACCCTGGTTGCCAAAATCAGAACGATGCACAGGTAAGTGGTACGCTTATTGATTGTTTTTTCTGTGCCACCATTGAATTTCATGGTCAACTGTTGCAGGGTGGTTGTATAGACCTGGAAAGACGATGGTGGTATTTTTTCCACATGAACCTGGATGAGCGATGAAGGGAGGTTGACGTACAAAAACGCTCCGGTGGTGGTGTAATTCCTGGCATTCAAGTGGTCTTATTGTCCTTTTGCTACAGTATTCCGTAGACACTTCAGTACGTACTATTCGTATTGTAAATTTCATGTGGCAATTCAACAGCCCTTTTAGTCTATATTCGGATACTTCTTAAAAAGATGCCGTTCAAATTATACCTACCATTCAGTCAAGATCTAAATTGTTAACAGATTGTCGCAAAACAGGAAAATTGTATTATACTTGGTCTCCCGTTGCGGAAAAATATATCTGCATAAAATGTCATAAATTACATATCATTGTAAAATTAACATATGTAGTAGTTTTATAAACTAGTACAATGTATACATTGTGTCAACGCAGCTTTTTTCGGTGTAAAGGTCGAATAATATTTTAAGTAAGGTATTAATGTCAAAAAGGGTATATTTCAGTGGTACAAGTTGCCAATGATCCCAAATGGGAACATCAGAGATTTCATACATCCAAAATACCTTTTACCTCAAAAGCCTAATTTCTTTGGGCCTATATACCTTTTCTTAAAGGTTTGTTGAGAAAACATTTGTAACGTAGCACACTATTAGACACTATGTTATATGAAAATGTTTGCTGTTCGTTATCGAAAAGAGCACCAAAGTTTCATCTGCTCATATTTTTTCTTTAGCCTTGTCTGCTTTACCTTGTCACACCTATTCATCGTTTTTGAGAATGATTCTGGTTACGAATCATTTTACATGTTTGAAAAGTGTCGGAATTACTTTTTATTCTGAAGCTTCCTGTACGTTATTTATGCAAGTATTATCTACTTAAGATTTATTTAGTGATTAACTAGTATATATAAAACGCCAAGTGGATACGAAACGGCAGCAATAGTTAAATATTAAGTTCCTTTATGTGAATAAGGACAGTTAAAAATATATACGAATATAAATATGAAGAATGTTATAACTTATTGATACAGTTACAATAGTAAAACCATAACCCACTAGCATGCAACATCAACAAAGACTGAACCAACTTTTGTCACTAATTGTTACCTCTTCCAAATACAACCCATGTGATACAACCCACGTGATCCCAGCGCCGACCATCCTGGCTGAGTTTTTCCCTCAGTCATACGAAGCAAATGCCGGGATGGCAGCTTCAACATATACTCTATCCGGCACCTTCCCGAATCCTTTGCCCTCCGCTATCCCAGCCTGAGCCCTAGAGGCCTAAAGGCCATAAATAAAAATTCAAAATTCAATATGTGTCTGTCTGTGTGTGCATAGTGAATATAATATTTTTTACTTCGGTAATTAATTAACGAACCAATAAAACTTCTTAATGAAAAACTATTTTCGGTCGCTCTTATGATTTTGCACTTAATGCGTGTTAAGTAAATTCTACAAGGCAATTCTAGTTGATAACTTAAACTAACTGAAAGTTACGCGAACGTACAATTGGTACGTTTTTAGTTCAAATATAACTTTCAATCTGTAGAGTAAGGCAGTTATGTTTGCTTAAGAAACATCTAGTTTTGCTAATTCCAAATAACTATTCAATTTAAAAGTTATAGTCTTTATTCCCGTATTAAACGATTTCATATAACCACATTAATAGCCAGTACGGCGTATCTGTAGTCAACATCATGGAGAATAGTGTTCACCAACATCTGAAGTTGAAATGCATATTTTCCATTGGAAAATATGTCAATACCTTTATTTGATTTTAAAGTATGAAATAAATAATAAATATTTTGTCTTTAGTTAATAGTGTCGTGTGCTGCAGAGGCTGACAACGCAGAAGTATCACGTGATTACCATCTTCTGAGAAGGATGATTGATGTACAAGAGCAATTTATTGAGGTCAAAGAGCTCGGTGAAGAACTTGCTATGAATGTCATGAAGTAAGCACATATAACTTTAGTTCTATTCCTTTGTCAAGCACTCATTTTGTACAATTAAGTTATTTGTTCCTAACATTACTTTCCTCAAGTTAGACTTCAAGTAAGGGTTAGCCTATTAACGTACTAATTAATTCACTCTTGGCACTTGGTAGTGAAGAGGTGTTTACCGAACATTCATTTTCTTCACAGCATATCACAATTGTATTTTTTGTTTAGCTTTTTACGCTTCCTTGAGGGTTAATTAGGTAAGTCAGATTCGTCAGGAATACGTTGTTAACTTTAAAAATTGAAATCTACAAATATATATCATCACATTCTCAGTTTCGAGTGGTATGGTACCTGACAAACAAGTTAACTTGTACAGTTGTTGTATCTGGGAAATGTTATTTTGTTAAACCTTAGCCAATATGTTTAACTTTGAGTATTTTTGGAATGTATAGCTTAAACCCCAACTCTCGAATATTGCTTATTTACATTGGTTTTAATTATTACTTTATTTGTAGAATGTGGATGAGAACTGCCCATCGAGATCTTACCAATTATCAGTGGCGGTTGGTAGCCAACGCCATATCGAGCTGCTCGCTTCCAATATTCGTAAAGTTGGTATTTGCAGAAGTTTGTAGATGGCGGAGCTACACTAAACCTAAAGACACTATACTTGCATCAACAGTAATGGATTCTATCATGATGCTTTTTGAAAGAATAGAAAAACAGGTAAATATCCTCTGAAAAATTTGCAAGGGTTTGAAGTCAAAATCTAAACTTCTGAGCCCTAAATTTGATGAAACTTTTTAAAACCCTGATATAAGAATTTAATAAATTGCCTTAGCAAAATTTTCCGCTCATTAGATACATCAATAGCTTTTATGCCAAATTGAAAATTAAGCTTCGAATGTTCTGGAAATTGCAGTGTTTTAAAATTTTCCTGGTATTGCATCCGGAAGTATAATTTAAACATTTTTTATTTAAATAAATTCGGAAGACGTATTTGAGGTTAAGTGCTGTATTACGTGTTGTTTTCTACTATGAATTATTTCTTACTAAAGCATGAATATCTGTCATGAAATACCTAAACCAACCAAAATGCTGTCGGGCATTGTTGGTTGGTTTGAATTATGAGGCTTCGTAAGTGATCCTTATATTATTGCCAATTGGCCTGATTTGGAGAAACCTACAAATTATAAAAAAATCTCTTATAAGAAGACAAAAAGGATAGAATTCATTTTTTTTTAATTTCTGTGAAGGGGAACATAGTATATGCTTCTGTTTCCATAATTATAATAATATATCAAGGTAAGTAATAATATTTAAGTGGTACACTTTGCACTTTTATGGTCTAAAAGTATACTGGCTCGGACCAGCTGCTTGTAGAAAACTTGATAAATTTGTGTATTGAAATCTGTGTATTGTGTATCCTCAAAATGTTGGGAATTTCTACCTTGGCCAAAAGCAAGTAAACTTCATAACTCAACCGTTCATCCCTAATTCAGAACATAAGTCAACTAACAAACAGTTCAGCAAGCAACTTATATAAAATTATTTTCTTTTTCTTCCAAGCATGGTCGAATACTGGTATTTCACGCTTTGGCATATATTACAGCTGCAAAGAGTGGACTTTCAGAGTCCGAACTAGAAGATTTAATATCTCTGGATGATCGTGTATTAGATGACGTTTACCAATACCATCTTCCACCAGTAAGGCGAATCCCGCCTCTTCTGTGGACGCGAATTCGAAATGATCTTCCCAATTATTTGTCCGAAAGAGATGCAGATGGAGTCAGTGTTATGAACTGGTACCACAGGTAAATATATAGGATTTATTGTGAATGAATAATGCATGAGTCTGTAACTGATCTCCGTAGTAATATTATTTTGTAGAAGCTCATTGATTTAAAATAAAATGTTGATGAGATTAATTGGAGCTATTTATTAGCTGCATGCATGTAAAATTGCGAATTATGTAAAAACAAACTTATTGAAGAAGTCGTAATATACAGAGAATTCTTAATAATAAATTTAGCAAGATATTAACTTCTATGTACCTGCGCTACAAATCCATTAGGCATTACTTTTCAAATGCTTAACAGAGCTTATATTACCTGGAAAGAATTTATGTTTGACTTATTCTCTCATAACAAATATACATGATTATCGAAATTTTCAAGTAAGTTACAGTAATGGCCCTGGACCTAACTTAACACCAATAAATGACAACGTTATATGTGGTTTCATGAAAGCTATATATACTATAAGTTCTAACTTCAAATCTATGTGAATTTACCTCTATATTTCTCGAGTTGTTTGTTTGTATTTTAGCAGTTCCTGTTTTGTTTAGAATATTTATTTGTTTAGGAATTGAAGCGTTTTGTGCAACAGGGGTCCAACCCACTTTTTGGATAAATATAAAGAACTAAGCCGAAAGTCAGAAAGTTACAGTTTTATGTAACTTGCATACCCAATCGCGTAACTAAATACATACAGGAACATCTTGATATCCTTAAACCATGGCTTAAGAGATGGGAGATTGAAGTTAACGCAGGCAAATGTGAAGCGATTCAATTCACTAAAAAGCGCCTAAATCCGGACGCACAATTTGTACTAAACCGCAGGAAAATAGATTGGGTCAAACAAGTTAAATACTTAGGTGTAACATTAGACCGCGCGCTAACTTTCGCTAAACATACGCGACTTCAAGCAGGTAAGGCGCACTCGCGGCACTCTTTAAATCCCCTGCCCTTAACATGCAAAGTAAACTAACACTTTACAAAATGCTCGTTCGACCTATCATAACTTACGCAGCTCCGTCTTGGGCCTTTGCTGTCAACTGCTATATCAGCAGGCTGAAAAAGTACAGTATCGAGCCGTCAGACTCATACTGGGACTAAACCGATTTATTCCGGTTGCAAGGCTCCAGAGAGAGTTGGGGTTACACATGATCAGAGACTATCTTAAAAACCTAACCAAATCGTTTTATTCATCCTCCTAAGACAACCTAAATAAACTAGTAAGTACACTTGGTAGTTACACTCCAAAAATGCCACATAAATACAATAGACCTATCCACATCTTAAGGAGAAATCCATACAAAAAGAGAAAGAGAACCCGTAATAGAGTTTAGTAATCGATGACTGTACATAGTATATAAAATAATCGTTCTGACAATGCTGTAATAGCAGCTCGACTATATCTATCTATCTATCTATCTATCTATCTATCTATCTCTCTCTCTCTCTCTCTCTCTCT
>JAGDQP010016589.1:25916-40300 GCA_022664845.1 Lepisma saccharinum
CTAACAACCCTCATTACCATAATCATTTGACTCAGATTACTAAACAATAATATTAGATTTACTAATAACATTTTATTCCAGGCAACGGTGCGTAAGCATGTAAAACCGACCTTACTGAATGTCTCACCTAGTAGTGAATAGTACCTCATTCCTAACATTGTAGTCTTAGAACCTCATACCAACTCATACCTACTAACAGTCTCCGACAGCGGGTTTTCTCCACCCTTCCGTTTTGTGGAGTTTTTTATCTGCTGTACTAACAATCTGGGATTCAGGTTTCAATATTACAGATTCAATTTTTTTTTTACCGGCATCACCGGTTTTCCCCCCTCTATCAAAGATAAATCTTTCTTCTTTTTTACCTTCTTTCTCTATCTCCGATGTAGTGGTAAATAAATGTCTTGTGTATATAGAAACCTCTAGATTACCTTATACCTAGCTTTAATGTAGTTCGTACTTAGCAGCATGCGGAGGATCACGGTATCATGGTGGTGATCCACACACACTGGGACGTTCCTTGGAGGGGCACGACTATCTTAGTGTTTCTGTTTCAAACTTGCATTTAAGAAAAATGATTGGGTACAGTAAAATACATGTACAATTTGTACATAACAAGTCTCTTCACCAATTTCACATTAGAACTGTGTCTCTTAGTAAGAAGTTTCCTGTGATAAATGGAATAATTCGTCACTATGTTAAGTGGCGTGAAACAGATTGGACTCTTATTGTACTGATCTGTGTCTAGTGATGAATGTTGATAGCAACGGTCGTTCAACTCAATTTATAAATATCGTAAACCAAACATATAATTACTGTTTCAGTAATCTGAATACTCTCCTGCTGTTGTAGCAATCAGACACAATAAAATATAAGAACAGCGTCATATAAAGCATAAATACACAATGTTCTGATACATATTAGAACTACTACTATTGGTAAGAAATTGCCACAAATATGAAAGCGCTGTTGCATTAACAGAGGATTGTACCGGTATTGTTCGTAGGTCAAGAGGAACGCCCCTCGAAAGTTCTCAGGGACTAGTATTGGCATATGGGACTTGACCTCATACCTACCCAGATAGATAAAAGTACACCCCAGAGGAGCTTCTCTAACAGAAGCACTGGGTTGAACAGCGCAAGAATGCATCAATAACATACGTAGTTGTACTAACATGTTTAATTATGAAATGATACAGCTATAATTGCATGATTTTACGAGATGTTTCAACCCATTGTCAAAACGTCCAAATCGTAAGGCATCAAAAATGGTTTAGGACTAGTTTCTTTTGTTATATTGGTATTTAGATCATCTGTTACATGTCAAAAGCTATAGCACACAATACCTTGAATGTTAAACGATAGACACCTCTGAAATTAGAATTTGGGTTCAGAAGATACTGAAAATAAAACCGTTTCTAGTAAAATTTTAACGTGTTAAAGTGTAAGCAAGGGTCTGCGAAATTTCCAAAGTGAATGTTGTTCGGATTTTATATGCTCTGTTATTCTAAAATTTAAACAATCCTGGCAAATTTACATTTTTGTTTAGATTTTTAAAACAAAATTGTGGAGTTGAGCCATATTTCCCACTTTACAGATAAACTGAGAAAATAAAGCTCAAAAATACAGAGTTACAGGTTTCCAGAGTTTGTGCCAAACAAAGATAATTGGGAACTATTGTCTATTATTTTTGTAGGTCACAAGATCCTACGACCTGGTCTTTCTTTGTGTTTTGTTTCCTCCTTTTCGCTGGGAAGTGGGTTGGACCGTTGATCCGTTCAAAACTTCAATTTGGTAATTTGTTGCCTATCGTAAATGAGAGCAACTCTTTCCTTCGAACATGTTATTGGTGATCTTGTGACGAATACTGTACTTAAAAAAGGTAGGTGTTGCCATTAAATTTTTGTCTTCTCTTTGTGGAGAAAGAGGTGACATCATTATTTTTATTGCATACAAAAAATTTAATGCCGAGAGTATTGTTGTACCACTTTCCTTTTCAGTATATATCAATTGGTCGACATATGTTATGCGAAAAGTGTTGTTTCCAGACAATCCGTATAAAATTACTATAGAAAGTAAACAAATTGCTATATTGAAGCGTTGGGCATGGCCCAGTTCATTTTTAAGCTAAATTGAGAAAATGAAGCAGAGAAAATTAGAAAGCTCCAACAAAAATACTATTATTTGTTTGAAACAAACTCTGATAACCTGGATGTTGGAAGCTTTGTAGAGTTTTTACTCAGTTTGTCCGAAAAGTCATTTTTTTTTAAATCGCCCATTGTACCTCCAAATACTGGCCTTATATGCACCACTTCTTTCTTATTTTCATCTTCTTCCTTACGTGATTTAGCACCTTGCACCTTCTATCATGTTATTTGCTATGCCACATGACCTCGAGGTAGATAACTAGTTGTTTGGAAACGGTTGGGCCTCTGTTGCACTCAGTCTAGACGTCTGATAATTACAGTGTAAGAAATAGGAATCGGGAATTGATACTAAATACTAAACGATTCTGGTTCAATCGTCTTGCACTTAAATAGAGCTTCCATTAATATACAGGCTAGCGCAAGAATTTCGATTTCACTATCGGTGAGAGTTGGACCATTGTTGCACGGAACTGTTCAAAAGATTCAAGTAGATATTTTAATTCTAGACTTCTGTTAGAATCTACACTACGTTCATTTTTGAACTGTAAATGTAACTTGCGACCAGTCTCCATTACATACCTCGTGCAGTTCTATAATGTTTTAGATTTTATACATAGGAAACCGGAAATGACTCAAACATATTCTTATTATATCGCAATATTTCTTATTCTTTTAAAAAAAAATGTATATGTGTATTATTTAGAACTCACTCGTGACTAAACCTTTTCTTTTTTAAAAAAGAAAAAATAACATTAGGTTACGTACAACTTCCAAGTATGCTATTTTACGCTGCTTATTGTAATAACCCACTGCACCGTGGGCAATCTCTTAAATGAAGACCAAACTTTCCCTAATCATTAAGCGTGTAGTCACAACTAATGTGACACTCACCTTTCCTTTCTTCATCTGAACCTACTAGGATTACAGTTATTTGTTTTGAGTAGTTATACAATTGCAAGTCCGTATTAATAATCAGGAATCTTTCACTTGTGTTTCTTCACCAATGTTTCTATGCCCTAAAGCTTAGCTGGTATCAAGGGATCTACTCGAGGAATTTGATTTGGATTTTTCAAATTATCGATCATTTTGTTACGTTTCAACTCAATTATGTTTAAAAAAATTGTTCATTTAATATTTAAATAGATTTTTTTGTTTTCTGGAGACTGAATATGAATTGGCTATAAAACTAATATTAAACGTTCAAAAAGTCAATAAAATAGAAAGAGGCACTCCTTTATTATCAGAAGTATAACACAATTGAAGTCTAAGTAAAGAAGCCATCTTAAATTTATCTTCTCTCCTCAGTGTATCACATTAGCTCCTCATTGGCTGTCACACGGTACATCACAAAACATCTTTTGAAATAGAGTCCATCTACAGTAAGGCAAGTTTTGGAATACACATCATCTTTCAAACTCAGTTTTTTAGAGGACTTAGTTCGCTTTTGATTTCAACAGATATTCATATTCGAATAGAGCATGAAAATAGTATAAGACTCAACTGTTAACTCTAATTTAGAATATTTGTAGATAAGAGAAGTTTTGGAATGAAGCCGCTCAAACAAGATACAAGATAAATTTCCCACCCATTCTAATGTGATAATACAAAGAATTTATTTCGGAACGTCGACTGAAGTATAGATGATCACTGAGACTTAAATAACAGAAAAAGGAAGCAAGGATAAATACAGATATTGGAAGATACATTTAACACAAACCTCAATCGGCCTGGGCCAAAGTTGCCTAAAGGACTTAAAAATTAAATTAGAAGAAAAAATTAGCTTAGGTTTTTGTGGTCAATTCATTGTCTTTTCTTTCTCGTAGGTTCTGCAGCCGCTAATGTTTGGCGTATTTTCTGTGTTTAGTACAACAATTTAAAATTTGGTACAATATATTGACAGTTTATTTTTACGTGTCTATAATAGAATTCAATTTAATTTTCCCCCATGTCACAAACTCTCTGAAGTTTTTTGTACCTCCTTGTCCATCTCGGTTTCTTCTATTCTCAAGAGAATTGTGAAATACTAGTACAAAAGAATTAACACAGATCATAATTTGGTATCAGGCTCTGGGTTCACGTTACGATTTGGTTTTAATGTTTAGGGAACCTAAAATGTCTTTCGTACCCTTGCACACCAAGTTGCAATCTGCTTCATTTTGGCTATTTTCATGTCTATTAGAATCTCAGCGTTGAGATATGTGTTACCAGAAAACATACTTTACCTATGTATTAGACTACTTAATCGAACGAAGTTGGAAATTACCTTAAGTAGCTAACGCAGAGGTTCTCCTTGTGTAAATGTACATGAAGTATTAACATTGAATCTCAAGATATCTAGGTTATGTTGTTTCAATAAACGTTATGTCCTTTTGTCTCTCTGCTTGTCACTGATTCCACGCCATGTATTTATATTCTCGTATGATTACAGACAATTTCGAGACACGGCGAGAGAACGTTACTTTAAGAATATGAACATGGCAATGTACTTCCACTCTAGTATAGCAGATTACTTCATTGGAATTTGGGGAGGAGGAGCACCTAAACCATTTAAATTCACTGAAATTCAGAGGCATAGGTAAGTATGATAATTCAGTTCATAAATATAATATAATGAACACTAAAAGTGACTTGAATAACGAATTTGCACATTTTTTTTAATACAGGGAGATTACATACGTAGACTGCAATAAGCAGGAAGAGACGAGATGCTTGACATGTTCATACTTTGTGAAACAGAAGAATATTTAATATTAATATAACGGACAGATAATATAAAGATCTTCGTTTTCTTTAAATTACACTTCGCACGAAATCGCAACTGTTACAGTGAGACAGTGTTTTGATTCACTTAACGTTGTTGGATCAAAGACGATATGAATGGGTGCATGGAAAAACAAGCTAACACTATTTAACAAAATTTGAGGAAAAGAAACCTTTGCATAGATGGATAAAATTCATAAAATAAGAAAATGTAAAATGTGTCGCTTTTACCTTAAAGCAGTAACATTACTTAAACATTAACATGCATCTGTATGTTACCTTTGTTATTTACTTTCTAAACTGTATAGTCAACCGATAGTGTAAATTTATCATCGAAAATACGGATTTTCCATAGACTAGCGCGCACTGCAAATTTAATATCAATTCAATTGTTTTTAAATACCATTTTTGGTGGTTTGGTTAGGTGGGTTAAAGTATAGCACTACCACCAGCTCACTACACACCACAAAACGTCAATACAATTACGTAGCATAAACATTCTATTTATACTGCCATGCAATAGTAAGAATCAGAACAACCCATTAAGCCATCATAAGAACAATGCCAAAATCGTATGCGCTGTTTCTATAGAAGGCCTATATTTTCACTACAAATGCTGGTAACTGTATAAACTTCGACAAAACCTTTTCATATCCAATATGCCCATTTTATCATTTGATAATATTAAAAATCGATTTCAGTCTATTTATTAATTCATTCATTTACTATCACACTTAAGCATAATAAAGATGCCATGACTGAATATACGTGTACAGAAGGTAAGCCTTCCACATGTTCGTTCCTTCATTTGCTTAATCGTTGATGTAATTGAGTGTACTTTTCTTATATCACGTACAAAGTGTCTCTGTAGGAATTGCTTAAATCAATTGAAGTAAGTAACTAGAGAGTTGTGTATTAATTCATTGTACTAATTTAATTCGTGTGTCTCGTATAACAGCATACACTGTGTTGAAATCAATTAGTGTCCTTAATGTCCGGCCTCTATATATTTCTTCCTTCATCTTTTCTTAAAAATCATTCATTTAGAAAAATGAATAATCTTGATTCTTTAATCTAAGCACGCAGTTCTGAAAAATCACAAGACAGTCAATGTATTTCAGTACAGTTTAACCCTTCATGTTAGTACGTTAAATTTGGATATGTGGAACTCTAAGTTCTTTCGAACCTTGTTTTACATTACTCCTGACAGAAAGAGTGGTTGCTTTGAAGCTTATGTTTGCCCATATGTTGAAGTTAATCAGATGAATGTCGAACATTTGTTGGATAGAAGAGGTTCTGATGAGACAATAATACTGACCTAGCATGTAAATCCTATCATCTTTTTAGTTGTTTTTTTTTTGACTGTTCCAAAATATGGATCACAGTCGTTACAAGGATGTCCGCGGAGAACGAAGAAGGAAAGAGAAAAAAACTAACACATTAGATAATTTTGGTTAACAACCACAAAACTGTGGAGCTCAGAAACTGAAGATAATTTGCTCCTTGTGTTGTAATTGTAACGTAAAGACTCTCAGCTGTTCCCTCTTGTACGCCAGAATATGTGGCTAGTTTCTCTCACGGTGATTTCTTGATTTGATTCATTCATAACTCAGGAATTTCTTATAGAACAAAACTGTCAAACGAAATGTGTAACAAACAATTTGATTTATTCTTTCTAGCTGACTTCTCGACCTTCAGGTCCAGCGATGTTTCTTTTGTAGAAATTACAATTTTTGTGTTGTCAATGCAATAAACGAGTCATCCGCACCATTATAATTTCTTTAATGATAAATGCCTTATATTAAACATTCGCAAAATTCATTTTGTTAAAATGTATTGATTATTTGTTATGGTAGGAGACTGTACTATTTTGGCACGAATAGGTATTTACAAATAAATTATTAAATTTTCATTATTCTTAAAACTGCCCTGTTACGTGAAAAAACCTTAACTCAACTCCACCCGATTTTGAGTAAAAGGACAAAACGTGTTTCATCTATGTATGTTGGCTTATGGCAATGACGAAATAAAGTTACGTCACAGAACCCACATGATCAACACAACAGCATTAGTTTTACATGCACTGGGTAAAGTCCGAAAATTCATGTATTTTTGATATCTCAATTTTCACAAAAACTGGAGTTAAAGCTTTTTCGCTTAGCATGGCAGAATTGTCCACTGAATTCTAACAGTTGTTCATGTATTACTTTTGATAATTTACAATACTCAGTTATACTTTCTTTCAGATTCAACTTGAAGGAGAAAGAAGGTGCTGCAGATAGAAAAGTCCCTTTGCAACCGTTAGTGTTTTACAATAAGGATGGAAAAGTTTCGAGGTACAATCTACGAAAAGTAAGTTCAACCAAGATTACTAGACAACATGTAATTTAATGTTTGTTGTCCCCGCAAGATGTTTAATTTTCTTCGAACCACTCTGCGCCAGTGTGTGCGTGTGTCTTTTCTTTATATTTTATTCTATTCCAAATGTTGGTGCTGTTTCTTATTAACTTCTCCCGAAATCATCGTGATATTTAAGTACCAAATACTGTAATTGGAATTGTGTTTAGTTCTTGGATTTAGTATCTGTATATTGCGGAATTACTTTAACCTTACCTTCAGATTATAGCGGTTAGATACAATAAAAGACAATTAAGTACGTTCATAATTTTCTTTGATTTAACAATTGCAGGAATAATTCTTCTCAGAAAAGAAAAGTTTAGTGACAATAGTAATTAAAAGTTCCTAAATATTATACATTATGTTTGAGTAACGTTATTAAACAACATGTTTCCTAAAATTGACGATAAATTATAACCATCGTAAATTATTCATTACATTACAAATGTTCAAATTTGTTTTCCATTCAACAAAATGAAAAGTATAAAAGTATCTAGAAAAATCTTGTGATTTAAGTTCAACTGGTGGGATCACTAGACAAGGGTACTCTAAATAAGCACAATTTCCATCTAAAGAATTTTCAATTACATTAAAATGAAGCGAAAATGTGGCATTAGAATTAGAGCAGTGGGTATTTAAAATAGCTTCAGAATTATAAACTTGTTTTCCTGTCTATGTGTAACTTCTAAGATCGTCAGTTCATGACTTGACAATATTTGAAATCTGCACAAAATTGAAATTGTTTTCTGTCCGTGAATCTAATTTCGTTTCCCTTCAATTAAAGAGATACTTCGACAATCAAGATAATATGGCATTAATACAAAAGCTGTTCAGAAAGAAACATAACTTTCAACGTGGAAGAGAACCGACAGAGGTAGTGCCTGGCGGTGTCCTCGGACATTATTGGTCTTGCTTTTAAACCTGACGCTAACAGCGGTATCGCAGTAGTGTGCATTAAGTGCAGCGGTGTGTTGAGTGTCCGTGGCGATTATCAGTTACTCGACCATGAGGGAATTGGAAAAGCAGCAAATGTGTAAAATTACGCAGAACTTTCACAGAGAACTTCGTTATGTTGCATGAATCTCGTGATGAGGATATTTGAGTCGAACACAATGTTACGAATGGTACAGACGTTTGAAATCGGGTAACAAAATCAGGACGGTTGTCCACATCTTCCGACATCGATCAGTAGAAAGGGTGTGGGATGTCATCCGTTCAAACTGTCGTCTCACAGTGCGTGAAGTTGCTGCTGAACTGAACATCAGTACAAGCTCGCGTCACACGAGACACGATTTTGACGGAACATGGTAGATGCGACGTGTTGTCGCTAAGTTTGCACAGTTGAACAAAAAGAGGACCGTGACAGTACATGTGAAGATTTGTTAGACCGAGCGAATTTTCTAAGCTGGTGATCAGTGGTGATGAAACGTAGGTGTGCGGACTTGAAACGAAGTTTGTTGTACAATCCTCACCACGGCCCAAAAAGCACGAATTAATAAAACCATGTTAAAGTTCGTTTCATCTTCTTTTACTTGCAGAGGACCGTCCATTCGGAGTTTGTGCCACGTGCTTTCACAGCGAATGGGACATTCTATGTTAACGTTATGCAGCGATTATGAGGGAAAATGTGGCACGAGAGATAAAAGACGTGGAAGAACAAGTTCTGGATGGTTCATGAGGATAATACGTGTTCCAGTTCCTCACTAATCGTTCGGGACTTTTTGGCAAAGCATCAGATACCTACTTTCCTGATTTGGAACCAGACAAATCAACCTTCTAAGTTGAAATCAACCATCAAAGGTCGTAGATTCCAGACCATAGAGGAGATCGCGGATAAACCACCACAGGACCTCCAGGCCATTCGAAAACTGGAGTTCCGACAAGCATTCTAGAACTGGAAGAAACGTTGGGATCGGTATGTGCACAATGGAAGGTCAGGTTAAGTGGTGAATCTTACCATTTGTTTAAAACTTCAGTTTCTTTTTGAACAGCATTTAATTGTACACATGACAAATAAGAAACCGTCTGTTGCAACTAGCACGTGGGCTACGACAGCCTTTCAAAAAAAGGAACTCCGGTAGAAGCTCGCAGCGTTGCCACTGCTTCTCGTGTATAGTTTCAGACGAAAGTTCTTTCCTTTTTCGCACGTCTATTTGAATGAATATTACAATGAAAGTTACATCACAGTTAACTCTCAGAAATGAAGTTCCCATATCTGTTGTGAATAGGGTAAAATCCTAATGCACTTTCAATGTGACATGGAAGCGTCTTACTCAGCTGAGACAGCCAGCTATCAGGCGCACTGGTGGGAAGATTGAACACAGAATATAGGGCCTAACATGGTTTTAATTCGTACAGAATATAGGGCCTAACATAGTTTGCTTTTGTTTCTAGTTTGGTGAGCTTCCTTTCCATTTGGTGCGGGCACGTCGTTTCAATGACTTATATGACAACGTTCTCTTCAACTACCAATGGCTGCACGCAAAACTCTCCTCCTGCCCTTTACAAGCCGTGCTAAGTGACTTTGAAGACGCTTGCAACAATATTGAAGATAGAGAAGCCACCAGGTAATGAAGAAAAGTTCTCACTTTTATTAAATGTAAAACGCTAAATAATGTTTAATAAAAAACTACGAATTCTTTTTTGGGATCAATAGTCACAAATAGATATAAAGTATTTGCTTTTGCTTTAAACTGTACTCATTTTAAGTTCATATATCACTGTGATGCTTATCCTCTGAAAAGATGTTAGATTTTTACAATATCTCTTGTACTTACAAATCTCTTTCTTCCAGAAGAATAAGAGCTATCGAAGTTGTCATTTAACACATCATGGTTTATAAAAATGTGTTTCGTTTATCTCTGTTCCCTTTTAATCCCCATGAATGCGCTGAGTGTTCTTGAATTGAATTGATCACAGTTTCAAACATTCTTTGGAAGATGCTTCAAACTGTGTTCAAGTATTGGTGGTGGTGGTAGTAGTAGAAAAACTAAGGATATTGGTAATAAAAAACTTTATTTTGTATGGGGCAGTCAAGTAACTTTTGACTTCGGTCCGTCAGAATTCGGCCTATTTACAGCTAGTTAAAATCCACAAACATCCATGCCCCTGGCGGGATAAACCCACGACCTTCGAACCGATGGCCTACCACCTTAGACCACAAGGCTACCTGGTCGGCGCTGTATTGGTAGTAGTATCACATGTAGGGAAAGTAGTATAGTACAATAGTAGATGTAGTGTTAGTGAATCTTTGTCTCCACATCAACCGACGTACATATCAGCAAGGGCCGATAAAATATTGGCATTCCATCTTTGCAGCTTAACGGTTATTTCTATTTCAGAAACAAAAATCAGAATTTTTTTATTATATATTAGCACCTCTATCTATTCTATGGAAGTGATTGAATTAACATTTTGAGTATTTTAATCAACACTTTTCATTGAAGATTATAGGAGGAATGAATAATATGAACCAGCAGGAAAGCTACTCATTCTAAAATTTAATTTATGTTCTGGGCGTTCACTGTCTTCTAAGTCTGTCGCAATTTTGAGTTAGACGATTCTCCAAGGAAAGGGTCGGGAAGGAAGCGGTCATCACCTTTGTCTAGGAATTATTCCGACATTTGGTAGGTGAAATCGAAGAAAACTGTGGAACAGAATAGCCGGCTACAGAATCAATGAAACAATAGTAATGGTACTTCTGAATATTAAAAACACTTTGAATATTATGTAAGAAACATTGTAGCCTCGGTTAGCTATTCATGATTTGTTTTCATATTCATGTATCCTATTCAACACGTTTGTTGCGTATGCATCAAATAACTTTCTCTGATCTGAATAAGCTTGATAGGTTGATAAAGTTGTGAATCTACTACGAAACATGCTATTGAATCTTGTGACGTGGCATCGAAATCATACACATTAATCTCCGTAGGAAAGAGAAAAGGGAACGTAGCTATATTGGTCGTATTTGAAAGGTATTCGAAGATTTGACTGAGGTAAATAAGATAACCTTCGATTATAAGGGTAATGTACTCGAAGTAAATGATGATGTTTTATAAGCTGACTTTTGTTGGCAAGCATGTTGTGTGCGCGCAAAATCGAATTCAGTGTGTAGTTATAGACTTCCGTGCCCGTCTATAATCTGCACAATAAACATGTACACAATATATGTACACTTCCGCTTTTAAGTATTTGCTCCTTTATTTTGTTTACATTTATCATGCACCAATTTCTAACGAAATAGTTCATATAACGAGAAACGTTTCTACTTTATTTAATAAATCTTTTTTTTCAAAATAGTAACGAAAGAGTTGGGTTTGTCAACATAAGAAGTACTCTAGACATTCATCTATGTGGTCAAAACTGTTTTAATTTAAAGGTCTGTGCAGTTTCAATATTTTTATAGAATCTTTTTAGTGTTTTTATACATATTTTTTTGCAGGCTTCATTTATTAGTTGCCACAGACGTGTTTTGGAGGTTTAAAGATTTTCTTATTTGTCTTTTCTTTTTTTTTTCTTTTTGCAATGGATTCCATCATAAACCAACTGGGTTCAAGTCCGGTGATTCTTTAGTCCAAATTATAACCAATATTTCCTTTTAAGTTTAAATTTATAATAAACATTCTCTACACAATTTGTAAATGCTTTATTGGTTATTGTCGATCGAAATTAAATCATAAAATAAATACAATAACCGTTTTATTGAATTATAGTATCTTCAATTACTTTGTTACATAGTGTATATTATTTTATACTTATAATAGGTTAAATTTACATTAAAGTTGTGTTGAAATATCTTCTAAAACACTCCCACATCGTAACAGAACTACCTCTATGTTGATTTTAGGAACAAAATACTGATTGCATTTGAAAGATCTTCAATTTTCTTTCAACTTCTCGGAAATTTGATTAATCCCTACCCAATATTTAAAATAATCCGCTCAATTTTTTTAAAAAATATTTTGCCTATATTGGTCTATTGTTGCTATTCACAATACTTATAAGGCTTCTTAAAACTACAACAATATTTCTTCATGACTAGCTTCCAGAAAAGTTCATTTCGGTGTTTCAACATTAATTAGTCCTATGTTTTTCGCAGCTACTCGTATTTCGTGTGTAATAAGGCATACGTTTCCTGGTTGCCACTTAAAATCGTTATTCTTGTTTTTTTACTGCAAAAGAATGTTGGTTAAACTATCAAAACTGACTAATTTATGAACACGGTATCTACAATGTGTAAAAGCATTCATGAATGTTTTAAAATCTCATGATTATTCTTGCCTCTTTTATGATACCCAAGCATCGATGATTGTTTTCGTTAAATAAGTCATTTTGTTTTCTTGATAATAAAGAATAAAAATACTATAGCCTACGTGGTTTGAGTCGTAAGTTCACCTACAATGCAAACAATGACACTAAACAATATGAAAATTAAAAAATACTGACGCACATCTATCCAAAATATCACATGTAATGACACACAATAAATCAGTCACAAAATCTATTATATTTTGTTGAAAACAATATGTCTTAAGATAATCATGAAATTACGTACATTAAATATTTCGGCCTGCATTTTAGAGTAAGCACGCTCATTTGTATTGTTGTTTTAAAACGTCTGCTATAATATACTTTACTGGATATAAATAACAAATTATTTTTTAACAAAACCAAAAAACAATCTTAAACAATTATGCGAACAATTGGGATGAGCAAATAATATCAAAGTTTTGAAATCCTATCCAAATATCATAGAAAGCTATAATTTTCTTTGTTTTGAGATATTTAGGAATTTTGGAACTTTGGGCATGTTTATATAAGTTAGTACAACGGATTACCCCTGTGTGCGTGTGCATAACATGTGTGCGTGTGCACACATGTTATTGTCTTTATTATCATTATTGTTATTATTGGTGATGATGATGATAATAACAATAATATTGTTTGTTTGCTTTATGTTACTATTAATTCTGTTTATAAATTGACTTCGCTATAGCTTCCAAAATAGAAATTACAAAATAAATTGAATCAAATCCTTGAGTATAGGTCTAAAAGACATTTTCACTTCATGTAGGGTATTGATTTAATTTCTCTCTTTCATTATCACTTGTTTAGTTAGAATTACGTTGTAATATATTTGTTCGACTCTAGAAACATTCGTAACATAGCTTCTGATCTATAAAATCACTTGAAATAATAATATTGTTATGTAAGTGTCCGAATCTATAATACATTGTAAAACTAACAATGTTTAACTAGCATGTATCTTGCTCCAGTTACGTTATAACAAATTGAAATAAGAATGCCACAAATGAGTTCGAATCTATTAAAATTGCATTTTATTCTGGTAAAAGAAATAAACTTACATAAACAAATAATATACACATGATATAATAATAACAACAACATGATTTTTTTTCTTGTACTTACGTTGGAGATAACTTCGATGGTTTTATATAATCCTGTTTAGTTGTATTCAAATGCAAAGAATCTTTCGCGAGTGATTACCAATTTTGTTTGTAACAATGGCCTACAATGAAATGCGTATTGTTGTTTAATTCAATAATAATACACTATTTATAATTGTACCAAAAACCAAGAGCTTGAGTATTAAGTGCCTTATTAATGCTTTTTTAGATTACTAAGAGTGTTACGATGGTAAAAATCATGGTTGAAATAACTTACGTTTAGGCTACGGAACTTAACTTGATTATCGTGCTTGTACTGCCATTGTCAGTAAAGAAACAGGTATCTCTTAGAGTAAAGTATCTCTTAGAGTAAAGTATCTCTTTTTCCATACTCTAAGGTTAAACGGTAGAGGTTTAAATTATATAATAATGACCACAAATAAATTGATTGTAGTGTAACATTTTGCACATTAGTTCTGCCATAGACCTCATAATAGATAAACTTATCTCGCTTCCCCATTTCTGGCCGCGCTAAAACTAATGGGTTTTTGTACAGGAGCACGTGATTGTGAATCCATCCGCTAGGTTGCTCTGGCATCGACTTCATATGAGGTCGATGCCAGTGCAACCTAGCGGATGGATTCAAAATCACGTGCTCCTGTACAAAAACCCAT
>JAGDQP010016590.1:0-20437 GCA_022664845.1 Lepisma saccharinum
CAGTCGATTGTCAGTTATTAAAAACAGCAGACTACAGTGTAAGTGTGCCTGTGGAACAATGTAATGAAATTTCGTGTGCAAGAAGGCGTTAAATGAACGGTCATTTGTAGAAAACCAAACACAGTGCAGTGATGAGACAATCACCAGCAATATAACATTTGAATTATACAAAAGATTCAAAGATGGGCATAGACTAAGTGACAATCTTAGCCAAGGTGGCAGCAAGTGCAAAGCAGTCATTCCCACGAACACAGCATGTAGAGCTCCTGATTCTGACTAATCGACAGAACTTGAAACAGAGACGAATTTTTGCCGTGGAGACTATTGGCAGAATGATATATGAATATATACATTAGTGCACACTGCCATCATATTACAGGAAGACGTTTGGGAGATATTACCTCATCCTTCATACAGTCCGAACTTCTCTCCCAGGGAGCGTGTTGCCAGGTTAGCACTTCCAGCATTGATGACGAAGTGAAGAACACTGTCCCATCCTGATTTCGATGTACTGACAAATCTTTCTAAACTGATAATATCCAGGCTCTAGTGAAATTGTGGGAGAAGTCATAAGTGTAACAGGAGATATGAAGAAGTAAACGTAGTTTCCACTCTAGTAAATACGGTCTGTTATTCTGCACACTAAAAGTTCCGGTTCGGCTTTGATGATTCATTCTAAGTACACCTGACTCACATTATAATATTTACCAGAATTACAAGTGTAGTGATGACTATGATAATAGTGTTAGCTATTCCACAGAAAGAAATGTCACCCTATTAGTACTTCTGGAGCAATAAACTGTCCTGCAACATTTAACCAAACTTCAGTTTAGAATTTATCATCTGTAGTGTCGTGCTAGAAAATCTAGAGAATAACGCATTGCTCCAGAACATTTAATCCATCGAACAGTTCTTTCTATCTGACACATGGGTGTGGTTTAATCAAAACCAACAGCATCTACCTGAGGCAAGGGAGACTTTCGTCATAAATATAATTAAGAACGAAGACAAAAAGTGTTCAGTAGCTCGGATAACTGAACTGGAAGGGGCTCCAGTTCAAGAATAACTTGAACAATAAAATATATTAGAGACCTGTTAGGACAAAATCTTTCCCTACGGCCCTTAACCACACGTCTACAGATCAAAGGAGTTAAAATAATTATTAATAAAAAAGGATCAATTAAGATCAAGTCTCACAATTGCCGATACGAACTCCTAAAAATACCGGTAAAAATTTCTTACAGGACAGGACAGGAGCTATTTTAATATCCTCAGTAATAGAGTGCTTAACAACCTTTTATACTAAGAGTACTAAGTTTATTAGATAATTAAAAGAGATATATGAAAACGATTATTATACAACAAAATAATATATATATAAGGAGTTCCTGCGTAGCCTAGTCGGTAGCGCGCTCGACTTCAGTGCGAGCGGTCCAGGGTTCGATTCCCGGTGGGGGCTCATAACTTTCGGTGTTGACCCAGCATCGTGAGGACAACTGGGGAGCTGCTGTGAATAAAAGACAGTGGCGATCACAGTGAGAGCTTCGGCTTTCCTCTCCCAACCGGTCTGGTCAGCGTGGGAGCAGTAGATCAACTCCTCCCTTCGGGGAGAGGCCTCATCCACTAGTGGATTGAATATGGCTGTGATTTATATATATCAATAAAGCAACTAATTAGGAACAGAAAGGACTTTTACAATTTATCTTTCTTCCTTAAAAATTGTTAGATGATTTACTGGAAACTTGCCCCCCCCCCCCCCGCAATACGTCCCTGAAATATCCTTCTGCCGAGAAGCGTGAGAGAGATATCAACGGATTATTTCATTAATGGACATTTATGTAATATATATTATTGTTAGCGGAGAAATCTCGACTTACGTTACTAGCAGCCCTGATTAATATATTCACTTGATAACAGCCAATCGAACTGCATAGATTTATTGCTCTTTCGTTTCTCTTTTAACAAATGCCACAGAAAATCTCCCTACTGATAATCAGATGTGTTTACATCATAAAAGAGGTAATGAGGGATACGAAGTAACACTGAATAAAGAGATCATTGGCTCTGCTACGTGGTCTCATTGCCCATGCTTTATCGGAGACTATTGTCACCTCTACATTACTCATGAAAATGGGATCTTAGTTTGGTAGTGAAAACAATAGAGATGTAAATCATTGATATTAGAAGGTAGTCTCACTGGACCCTAATCAATATCCATCATTATGACTATAGCCCGCATATAGCACAAATATAAGTTGCAGTCACTGCTGCTTCATGCATTAGGAATAGAGAAAGAGTACACGGAATGTGAACACCTTAACTTAATTTCCTCGCCAAATCAATGGAGAAAACATAAACAAAAAATGTTAACACCATATGGGAAATATAAAATGTATTACTCACCGCCTGCGTTTACATTTTTCAGTGAATAATATTTAACAAATACATGACAAAGTTCTCCAAGTATTTGCCATCATTTTCGACACACTAAACAGGAATAAATTCTTTTCATTGCAGCAAATTTTTTGTTTCCCATATAGTGTTAACATTTGTTTGAATCACCCAGTACTAACGGCCTCTACCACTCTTTCGATATTTATTTATCACCAAAGTTACTAAGAAGTTACTAGTGAACAGATTCATATCCTCATTTTGAATACACCGATCGGTCGTATCTCAGTGGTAGAACGTTGCCTTCGCATTTGGGAGGTCCTAGGTTCAATCTTAGGTTTTACTCAGTAACACCACGCAAATTCTGAGATGGTACCTTCAAATTAGGTCATGACCGACTCCTCCCCACATCCTTTCCCTTACCCTATCCCGGCCTGAGCCTTAGACGGCTAAAAGCCATAAAATAAATGCAAATTCAAAATTCATTTTGAATATGAACAAAAGGTTTTCTTGTAGCCCAATTCGAAATAAGACTGTCAAAAATACGCTCATAAAACTTTTTATAGAGTTGATTTTTAACAGTGTCTACTTAAAATTCTCTTAGAGAATAACTTACCATGATTTGAGCAAGTATCAGAACAATTACATTGGAGGATTTGCTGCTGGATATAGCATAAAAAAACTGCAAAGAGAAACCAGACAAATAAATAAATGTCAGAACCTCAACATAGTAACTAGTGAATAATGTATACTGCAATAGAAACTTAAAAATATAGAAAGTAGTTCAGTACACAACATAATCACAACTATGCAAACTAAACGTACACTGAATGAAATAAAATACCTCGAATTAATTATCTCGATTGAAATGCTGCCTCAGATGCATTTTTCCGAGCCTCTTTCAGTTCTACTGATACTCTCAATTATTTGCTTCAACTTTGTTGATAAATACCAATATTGCCTAATTTAAAATTGCCCCCTCGTGTGTTTGTAATACGGACCGGATCTTGTATGGCATGGGCTCCACGAAGCCTTTGAAGGTATCAGGTATATTTGGTGCAAAGATGATAAAGCAAATCCTACAATTCCTCCAGGTTGCGAGGCGTAAAGCCAGGGATCGAACTAGTTCCAGGGCATCCCAGAAATACTCTCTGGGATCAAAAGCTGAAACTAAGTCAACAACACCTGAAACTCTTCAAACTATTTTCCCATCGATCCATGCGATATAGCATGATGCATTATTCCTTGCAAGACGCTACATCTTACGGAAAATATTATTCATAAGAACGAATGAGCATAGTCTTCCACAAGATCCACGTAGATGTTTCACACGAATCATCACATCTACGGTTTCCCAACAGTGAATATCTTCCTAAACTACTACACCACCTCAGCCTGCGTTTATCCTTCCAACAGTGGATTCTTTCCCCAGAGCAATAATTTACGCAGGCACGACCACACATACAATACAAAACGGGATTTATTGGACCAGGTGATCTTCTTCTATTGAGCTAAGGCCCACTGCCCATTCCTGCACGTGCTTCCAATAGTGGACAGTCGTTAACATGGGCCCTCGGACTGGCCTGCGACAGTATAGCTCCCTACTATGACCGGGCGATCTACTAAGTGTTGTGAAAAACTTCCTCACATCACCTCTACTAAAATCTTACTGAAATGCACACTCTTTTTTAAGTGAGTCAATATTGCAAAGTACCGTGGATTGTGCTACTCGCTGCCTGGGCCAACGTCAACAGCAAACCAAGGAATTGTTTAAGAGAAAGAAAAATGAGATACAAATGTATCTCAACAATAAGTCTCAATAGTTTTGTACGGGAAACTCTTTTTATTAACTTTGTGGACTTGTATTTTTTTAATAAAAGGTGAAGGGATAAAATCCAAACATCGATCCTGTTATTTGCTCTACCTGTCTCTACCTACCAAATAATAAATTATACAGTAACTGCGCCAGACTCAGTTAAACTGGGCGTTGTGGAGGCAATTAAGGCGCTCCCTCAAGGGAAACTACGATATACAACAAAATTATTACGAATGTTTGGCTCATTAGGCATGTCTACGCTACACCCAAACCTTTTGTTTTGTATCACTGTCTACGCACTTACAATTCGCTTTTATGAATGCATGTCCTTTGATACTATAAAAAGGATTATAAATAAAATGTGACTCTAGCCTCGATGAAAATTGCCATGCCAATATCCATTTTAAGATACAGAGAAAAACTTCACTCAACAGCTTATATGTATTAATATTAAATCAGGAGTTAATACCATTTATATTTTCCATACTTGTACTTACGATGCCAATAGCGCCTCCAACGAATTCTGGGACGGGAACACAATACAAACAGGCGCTTTTCTCAACTACTCTGTCCTGTGGTTTATTAAATACATATTAGGGTTAAAAAAAATAGTCAGTTCTGGCTACATTGAAATACTTCTTTCATTTATTTTCAGAAGCGGAAAATATAAAGAGTTTTGTACTTATGTACATTGTTATCGCGTACTTGAAGTAACGAGAATGTTACGAATCGACTAGAATAGGATGGGTATGTGTAATTGCTTACACACACGACTACAGTAATATTTATAGAACACTACTTTATGTAAATTGCTATCCTGTGGTTGAATTGATACTACGAGATTATGATTGTAAAGGTAAATATATACAGTGTTGTCTACGGTGATACATAAATTTGTGAAGTAATCTATGTGATTACAACCCATGTTTCCATGCAAATGTTATGGCTTCTATTAGTACTACAATGGTGTAAAGATATTACTTTTCTAGTGTTTATGGAATGAGAGGTACAGTACGATATTTACTGTTTACTACTTAACTATAGCTACTCATGTTATTGTATTGCTACTACTATTACGACCACTATTACTCCAGTTCACCCTACCGATATGGAATGTTGTTGGACACAATAAATTATGAAGATACCCATTATTTTGAGAAACTGTGTCTATTATTTCGCTAAAGAAGTTGGTAACTATAGAATGTTTACTAAAGGGTATAACTCCCAGACTTGATATCTATTGGAAGTCATGTTTAGTGCAGTATTGAAGTGTACTAGACGGTGATTACGTACACGTATATATTAATTGTTCTATATAGATATAGCACACTTAGTCTACTAATTAATAACCTACAACCATAAAACAGAAAACACTGCACTCTGAATAATTTGTAAGCATCTCGAGGGAAATGAACTTAAATACAGAAAAGGAAAACTACGTCTTCTTTATTTATATTGTAAAAAGATAACACATTATACGACAAAGTTCATATCGGAAGCAATCCAATCAATAAGATAGGTACTAGCGTCAAAAGACACATCCGTTAAGTAAACATGCATCATACATCTTGTTGAAGAAATAATAATCAAATATAGTTCACAGTGTACTTACACAATTTATCTTCTAAATAAAAACGTAACACAAAATTAAATAAAAGATATCACATATATGTAATTCGTATTTAAGGACACCCTACCCTACACACTCCCCTGAACTTGTTCTTTAAATGAGCAGTACAGCATTCATACCTTACTCTTCACCACATAACCTTTTAATTTGTCCCATCGTTTGAGAATGCGAGCGCACCGACTTGCGAAATATATCACGATTTTAGTTATTTGTAAGTGTTTATTAAACAAGAGAATTAGCTGTAAACCAGCAGGTAAGAAAATGTCAGTTGTCTCTCCACGAGATTTGTTAGTATATACAATAGTTCAAGAATTTGGCCACTGAAATTTTGGTTCTCAACGTCCCAAGGTTTGGATCTGACGAATGAACGTCTGTCCGTTTAGCGGTCAGTTAACTGAATGTAAGGATATCAATAATTTCTGAAAATCTTTTGAGATAAGCAGCTCTTAGTACTCTAGCTCGTGCTTGCGGCTTAATCTTATTCTATGCAACGAAGAAGGGAAAGGCAGCGGTCCTAATCTTGAAAGAAGGTACGGTCACATCATTGGTTCTGTGGGAAGGAAATCTGGGAAACTTAAGTCAGGATTTCTGTCCCTACATTTTGAACTCAGGACTTCCCTATTACAAGGTGCTCACGATTTCGCTAAGCCTAACTCGCCAATTATGTTTTTACTTTCGTTGTTGACACTACAATGCAACAAGATAAATTCAATAAAAGACTGATCCTTCTACACTACAAAATATTAAAACAACACAAGCAGCAGACATACCTTTGTCAGGGTGAGCAACAATCCTCTTATTGAAGTGACTACGATGCATCCAACCAAGAAAAATGAAATATGCTGAGACCAAAACGTAACATCAATATTGATTCCAACCCAATGCACAGCTATTTCAATTCCTCTCGTAACAGGGTCTACTTTTCCTACTCTATCGAACACTATATTCACTGTTGACTGAAAAAATCAAATGTTCAATATAAAAAAAGGGTGAAAAGCAAATAATACGAGTTTTACGTTAACATACGAACAATAATGTAAAGCCCTAATCAAAATAATAATAATAATAATAATAAAAAACTTTCAAAGCGGAAATATATTAAACGCACTATAAATCATTCTTTTCTCTCGTCTTCATTTATTATTAAGCCAAAATCCAAGTAAATAAAAGGTGTACAACTTTGCTTCCGCCGTTTTCCAACAGACGTCTGTAGCGGTATGTGGTGGTGGAAAGAAACAGATGTAGACGTCATACAATAAGCTTGGGCATTTGGCAGCATAACCCCTGCGAAACATTAGTCGAATTGTGTCCACATCGTAAAATTATTCGCGAGTGAAAATGGCAGTGTACGAGCCAAATTCTCGTCATTTGCGGGAAGTGTTAATTTTCTGTTTCAGTATGAAGAAATCTGCGGCTGAGGCTCATCGAATGATCTCAGAAACTTATGGCGAGATCGCTATTAGTGAAAGAAAGTGTCGTGAGTGGTTTCAACGCTTCAAGAACGGTGATTTTGACATCGAAGGTGGTGCAAGTGAGAAGGTTTTCCAAGATGCAGAATTGGAGACATTACTTCATGAAGACTCGTGTCAAACGCAAGAAGAATTGGCAGGATCATTAGGAGTGACTCAACAAGCCATTTCAAAACGCCTCACAGCCATGGGAATGGTTCAGAAACGAGGACATTGGGTGCCGTACGAGTTGAAGCCGAGAGATGTTGAATGGCGTTTGTTCGCTTGTGAAAAGCTGCTTGCAAGGCAAAGGCGGAAGGGATTTCTGCTTTGCATCGTGACTGGGGACGAAAAATGGGTTTATTACGATAAACCCAAGCGCAGAAAATCATGGGAACCTCCCGGCCATGCTCCCACATCGACGGCCAAACCGAATATTCACAGCTCCAAAGTCATGCTCTGTGTTTGGTGGGACCAGCTCGGCGTAGTGTATTATGAGCTGCTCAAACCGACTGAAACAATCACAGGCGATCTGTATCGAAAGCCATTAATGCGTTTAAACCGAGCATTGGAAGACAAACGGCCGCAATACAACGAGAGACACGATAATGTCATTGTGCAGCATGACAATGCTAGACCTCATGTCGCAAGGTCAGTCAAAACATACTTGGAAACTCTAAAATTCGAAGTACTACCCCACCCGCCGTATTCTCCAGACATTGCTCCCTCTGTCTGTCACTTGTTTCGATCAATGGCACACGACCTGGCTGACCAGCACTTCCGTTCTTATGACGAAGTCAAAAAATGGATCGATACGTGGATCGCCTCAAAAGATGAACAGTTTTCGACGCAGGATTCGTACGCTTCCCAAAAATGGGAGAAAGTAGTGGCCAGCGATGGATAATATTTTGAATCGTAAATGTATAACCAGTTCTTGACAATAAAGCCTCGAATGTCGGGAAAAAACGGCGGAAGCAAAGTTGTACACCTTATACATACTGAAAAGTGACAATAATGATCTGCTGAAACTGAATGCATGTTTTCACAACAAAAATCTAATAACACAAAGTGATGTACGCATTATCAAAGATAATAAACCATGCAGAGTGAGAGTTGTTTGAACTATCGAATCTCCTAATGTTCTGATCCAGTTTCATAATTAGACAATAGGTAAAGATCAGAAGTGGGTAAAATTTACAGAGATATGAGAACCAAACTAAGTATCCATTTCCGTGTTTGCTTTGTCTTTGTTTTACAACTGAGACATCATATTATTATTAGGAAGACCCAGTTTAACCAGACGATGCTGCAAGGATGTTTGCTGGTGACTATATGAGGAACTTTTCTGTGATTGATAAAATTTATAATTGTTGCCATGCTTCAATTATACTCCTTTTATAAATTTACATGTTCATCTTCAGGAAACCTTCCAAAAAACGTTTTTCGACTTATGTAAAATACTTAATGATATATGTTTCGCGTCAGTCAGTTTGGAGAAACCCAAAACTGAGGTTTACAAATTGTAAGTATATTCTTTTACATGCGTGTTTAACTTGTTTTAATTTAAATAAAGTTTACGTTAGAATTGTTGTCAGTAGTTAAATAAATTCGTTTTAATACCTGCAACCAAGCAGATCTTTGGAGAACCTAAGCGTTAAATATACAATCATTGAACACAGAATACTGTCACAATTTCCAAGATATTGCATTGTAATGTATCCTCAAGTAAACACATCCTCAAATTGTGAATGTGTTTTGTGTTCACTGGATTCTGAGGTTTATAACACTGTAAAATACTCAATTTGTTTCACATGACTTCACAGCAACGGTTGTGCTAATAAACTTGACTACTGTTATATCGAATAGAATTTTGGAAGTATATTCTGGCAGATTCAGTAACAAATTTTATCAAGATACGCCACGCTTACTTTTAATATCAATTTAGACAACACCCATAAACTGATTTTCAAACAATTTGATTTCAGGAAAAGATCTACTGAATGCACAGTCCTAGAATAAAAGAACACTTAGTGACGGTCAGTTAAAAAAATAAAGCTCTCTTTTCCCATCCAAAAAGTGTGCTTTTATTTATATGAAGTTTTGAAATAAGGGCGTTTTTATGTAACTTCATCGCTTTAGGTTGATTCTGCATAAAATTAAAGGCAATTTAAAAGGAGAATACCTAACTATATTCTTATTTTCTTTAAAAAAAGAAATAAATGTTACTTACCTACTCGTCCCCCCCCCCCCTCTCGTGATCGTTTACTTATTTCTTAGTATTACTTCTCATGTTATTATGCCAGCACATTGAAAAAATATGGAAAACAACCAATAATATTTATTTGTTTTTAACATTAGTATAAGTAGCCAAATGAAAATTTCATATACATACAGCTATCAACGAACTGCACTATATTCTTTGGATCAGCCAACTTAATGCAAATTGACTACGGCAGATATTTAACTACTTATTTAAATTATATTTTGTAAACTATGAACCTTGTGGAAAAAGGTTTATAGAAAATTCATAGAAATAATAGAAGAAAGATAATATACGATGAGAAATAGGAAATATTAGATAATATAGGAGAAATATAGAAAACAATAGATGAAAAAGCGGAGGAATTTTGTGAGCTACTCTGCCATAGAGAATAAAACTAGCAGGGCCTGGCAATAACAATACACACACACAAATGGAAAACATCTCAGCCGTATATAAAAAAGAAATGGAGTGACTGATAGTCATTATCAGTCCAATACAAAGAATAAAGCATTAAAATTTGTTACCCGAGATACTTACTATGAATATTTTCCAGAGACAATATAGAGAAAAGAAGTATCCAAGGAAATTAAAATATTTTCCTTGCCACGTCTTAGCCCACTCTAACCTCTCCTGCATGTTATGCATATCGTGTGACTCCAAAAACAACTGTCGACTTAGCTCTTCCAATGCTGAAATATCTTGCTTTAACTGCGGTATATCTGATTTACAGTTAAGGTATTATGAACAAATGACTTCTCAATATACCACTTCAAGTATTCATAGATGTGTTCAGGATTAAAATATCGCTAACTAAAACACTGGTTTAAGTTTCTCGTCCATATTAAATCTCAAGCAGCAGAATATCTTCCTGCTATTAAAGGCTTTTATTTCTTAAGGGACAGTCCACTTCTTAACACAGAATTCTTAAAGAACTTTCAGTATTAATAAACACAGCTGACTCTTCATCTTTCCATTTAGATTGAAGTAGCCATTATTCTGTTTAACGACGCATCTACAGGGCATCCAGAAGAATGCGAATACACAATTCCTTGAATACAAGGCACCAAATAAATTCGCACGCTGACGAAGGAAAGAGTAAAATTTGTTAACTCTACTTTGAATTCACTGTGCATAAAGCTTAAAAAGACATTACGACCATTTAGATTGTTTTTTTTTTTTGGTGGGGGGGAGTGGCTTCAATAGAAAAACAACTTCCAATCAAAGTCACACATACACTATAGTCCAGCAGCCTGTAGCTCTTCCGTATGCAAGTCATTGCAGTGAGCAAATTGTTCTTGGATTGTTTAATTACATGTGTAACAAGCATAAAAATCTTGGGTGAGAACTTCTCACCTTCCCACTCTTTTTCAGTAATGACGTAATTCAAAATGGCCGCCTGGTAACCTTCAACTGGCTTAAAATATCCTAGGGAAACGTGCTAGAGATCTAAAAGCTATGTAAATCTAACATAAGTTCATGTATTTCAGTCATGTGAACCAAGATCTTTGATTATGAAGGTATTCGAAGATCATAATCGAAAATTACCGCCATTTTGGAAAATGTTGTCCATAACGACTCCTCACTGTCACTGGAATACGAGAAAACTGATAATTAAATAAACATTTTATAATTTACGTTCAAAGGTTTTAGACGCTATTCCGGAACATGATGATGCTTGGAGCCCAGGCCTTCTATTCAAACATACTCGCAGATTCTCTATTTCGAGTTTCTCTCCCATACAGATGTTGTCTTTATGATAAGTGAAGTGCTTCAGTATGCAATGTATGTATCCCATTAGTATGTAGGTATTCTCTGTCCGTGTGTACCATGTTCCTTTATTGTCTAGGATATAAGCACTTATCTGCTTGTATGTTTCTGTGTACATTATGTTTACATCTCTCACCAAGTGAGTTTCAAAGACTCTGTGGGTTCAGTCATCATAGTAATAGTCGTTTGGTTTTCCATAATTATTGTCTTTTGATGCAACAATTTCTTTGGGCGGTCACTTATCTATGAGCTGACTGAACCAGCTGATGCTTCACTTTTCTTCTGAATAGTATGTTCTTCAGTTTCATATTTCCTGCTTGTGTGTTTGATTTTTGTGTACGGTTCTTTTTACATCGGTACCATTCGGTTTAGTAACTTCTTGTTTTCTTTATTCAGTTGTTGTATTTGACTGTGTGTGTCCACGCCTCCTAATAGCCAGATCTAAATAGATCCAGTCCAAAATGCATCAGAACATATTTCTTGTATGTTTCCTAGCTGCGTTTCCTGAGTTCTTCTTCCTGGATTCCTCTCCCCATGTAGTTGTGTTAATATGAAACCTCAAGAATCACAGCAAAGTGATATGAAAGAAAAATCTTGTGAGTCTCTTTGAGGATAACGAGAAATGCAAGAGAGTGAGCCCCTAAAGCTTCACACTGCATTTGGTGGTTTTAATAGAACACTAGACAGACGAAAAGGAACATTCCGGATCTCTCCCTCGAAAACGGAATTAACCATAAATTAGAAGGTTACAAACAATTAGAACAGGGGCCAATATAACTTTGAGAAATTGGGAAATGTGTAATAACGGAAAGCTAACAGTGTGTTTGAAACAATCACCCACAATTAACTACAGAAAACACACGACGAAAGGAAACCGAAATACAAAAACACAAGTTGATAACCAACTAGCTAAACCAGAAGCTCTAGAAGGACGCTTCTTCCACGCACACACACACAAGGACAGACCTTATTAGGAACAAAACCAAATCAACTGCACGGAACACCTCGCAGAATTATTGAAATAATAATAATTATTATAATTATCAATAAGTAGAAGGGTACGTTCACGACTCCTACAATAGGGAGTCCAACCAAACCTGTTTTCTGAATTAAAAGATAGTACTGACTCACTAAGAAGACATCCAATCAAAAATAGAAAATTAACACTAAAAACATTATAGATAGAAAAGAACACGAACTAGCCACAAAACACTAAAACTCCAAGTACCCCACCCACCAGCTCCCACACATAGATACTGATTGAGATATTCTAATGTGAAAAACCACATTTGATATGTAGAAACAAGAATTTTGATACAGAGAAGATACAAAATTATGGGAGTAACCGTACCTGTAGCCTGTACCAATAAAAATATATAAACATTATCATACCGCCTTACTAGAATACCACATTTTGAACAGAAATTCAGGAATACTTCCAGACAATTCACCCAAGTAAAGAGAACTGAACAAAGCTAGACATTGGCCTCCGTTAGAACCAAAAATAATAGATGAAAAATCAACTAGATCTGACTACTTGGAGATCCAGGCACACATCCAGTAAAATACAGCAACTGAATAAAGAAAACAAGAAGCTACCAAACCGAATTGTACCGGTGTTGAAAAAGAACCGTACACAAAAATCAAACACACAAGCAGGAAATATGAAACTGAAGAACATACTATTCAGAAGAAAAGCGAAGCATCAGCTGGTTCGGTCAGCTCATAGATACGTGACCGCCCAAAGAAATTGTTACATCAAAAGACAATAATTATGAAAAAAAAACGACTATTACTATGATGACTGAACCCACAGAGTCTTTGAAACTCACTTGGTGAGAGGTGTAAACATAATGTACACAGAAACATACAAGCAGATAAGTGCTTATATCCTAGACAATAAAGGAACATGGTATACACAGAGGCAGAGAACACGTACATACTAACGGGATACATACATTGCATACTGAAGCACTTCACTTGTCATAAAGACAACATCTGTATGGGAGATAAACTCGAAATAGAGAATCTGCGAGCTTGTGTGAATAGAAGGCCTGGGCTCCAAGCCTCACTATGTTCCGGAATAGCGTCTAAAAGCTTTAAACGTAAATTATAGAATGTTTATTGAGTTTAATGAAATGAAAAACGTACACTTTGATATCAATATTATAATTATCGGTCTTCTCGTACTCGAGTTACAATGAGGAGTCGTTCTCGACGCCATTTTCCAAGATGGGATTTTGTGGGATTTTCGATTGTGGAATTTCCATCATAATCAATTATTTTGGTTCACATGACTGAAATACATGAAATTATGTTAGACTTGTACCACTTTTAGGTCTCTAGCACGTTTCTCTAGGATATTTTAAGCCAGTTGAGGGTTATCTGGCGGTCATTTTGAATTACATCATTACTGAAAAAGTGTGAGGGGTGGGAAGTGGGCACTCAAGATTTTTATCCTTCCTACACATCCAATTAACCACTCCAACAACAATTTGCTCACTGCACTGACTTGCATACGGAAGTGTTACTCGTCGCTGGACCACTACAAGGTATACATAAGTCTTTGCCTGTTCTGAAGAAATGGAGCACGACGTATGAAATTTTGCATGCGGTGCTTGTAATAAACAAAGTGAGTGAAATTCACATAAAAACTATTTCCTCCTTTCAGACTCTTTAAATCTCAGTAGCAGTTACGCTTCGTGGGTTTAAAATGTGTTTCATTGAGCTTAGAGTAAGTATTCAGCAATCTTAACATTGAATATAAGTGAAACAAGAAGCCCCTTAAGATAATCCACGATTTCGTCAGACACTGGACTGGACAACACTTGATTTGCTTTAGGGTCAGTTCTACAATCGAGGGCTAAGCTTCTGGCCAGGGCTAAGTTGAGGCCAAGTCTCCTTTTGCGTACTCTCATTGGCCAAAATAAGACTTAGCCCTGGCCAGAAGCTTAGCCGTCGATTGTAGAAATGACCCTTAATCTAAAATGCTGTCCTGGAGTGCTACACCCCAGCAGACTTATATTAGACAATCCGCATCTGAAAAAAGACGGGTAGTTTTAATCGTCAAAATTTATTCTTAAAATTCATATAGACTATCATTTTGTCTCTACAACTATTCTCTACTAAATACAATACATGAACAGTTTTGCAAACACAAATTATGACATAAAAGTTCAAAAAATTAACTTCTCATTCAAACAACATTATTTAAATAATATAAATATTCTAATTCTTTGAAAGAAAAATGCCTAACCCATTGTCATAAATTAATATAAATCTTTTCCTATCGCCAACAATTGTGACATCTTTTTAAAGTTTTCAAATTAAGCTCCATTCTCGTTTATTAATTTGTGGACTATCTGTACACATTGTTGCTTTATTTAATCAGCTCCATTTTGAATCGCTTTTGAATCTCATATAAAATATCTCGTACTACTGACCTATAATATGTTGAGCTTATTCATACATGCACTTGTTTTGCAGGTCTGTTTGATGCAGAGAAAGGACATTCAAATTGATGGAAAGTGAAACACCACCAATGAAACTCGAATATCAAAGATTCATCAAGTTCTTACATTTACAGATTAAAACTTGTAAGGGTCGTTGGTTGACCTCGGCTGCAAAACCCTCCAGACTTCAACTTATCTCAGAGTAACGTTTGGAATGCAGGTTCTTAACACTGCGTAAATGGGAAGCATTGGTCTCCTGTCAGTTACCTTGTTGCCTGCAACAGTGTTCGAAACTGTCGGGTGGTTGCTACGGAAGCAAGGAGACGAATCACAGCAGAAGAACTGGGCAGCAGCAACTCTTCTACTTCTGAATGAAATATACGCCTTAGACTTCGGCGAAAATTTATCGAAAATTGTCCATCCACTAAGGCGAGGAGCATTTATCTGACTCGCGTCTTAATCTACAATTTCTTACAGGATATCCCAAATTGCCA
Organism: Lepisma saccharinum; assembly: GCA_022664845.1. Classification (NCBI taxonomy): domain Eukaryota; kingdom Metazoa; phylum Arthropoda; class Insecta; order Zygentoma; family Lepismatidae; genus Lepisma; species Lepisma saccharinum. The sequence goes on from JAGDQP010016590.1 coordinate 15,262, forward strand.
CATACATGCTAGATTCTTATAGCTAGACTAAAAAGAAAATTGGCAGCTTGATACAAAATTGAAATCATTATAACGATAGTTTCCAAACTTCTCAGGCAAATACATAATTTGATGTAGTTAATATCATAATCTTCTTTTCAGCCGAACTCTCCTTGAAAGCAAGGAAGTACCCTTACCAATCATTCTTGCACGTCCAGCCATCTGTTGACGAATCGCACCAACTGTTATTGATAACTTACCGTTGCAGCAAGGTTACCTATTGGTTTTCCGTCTTCTACCATGCTAAACATACATTACTTCTTTCCCTTCTCCCTTGCCCTCAGAGGAAAACACCTAAATACATCTCCGCAACAAAAACATACAACCAACGCCTCCAGGAGGCTACCCACTTAACCTCGTAATCAAACAGATCCGACGTGCAATAACGCACACTAAACTCACTCACACTCCCAGCACCAATCCGAATCCACCGACCTTAATTATTTAGTTTCATCCTAAACTATCCAACATCAAACAAATTCTGCGTTCCCACTTTTATATACTCCATTTTGATCCTGATACTAGATTAGTTTTTCTCACCAAAGCCGATATTAGATTTTCAGCACTTACTAGTCTTAGAAACAGCTTACATTGTTAGCCTTAATTCTTCCCAACTGCCTTCATTTCCCGCCCACAAATGTAACTAACAACACTGGATGTAAAACCTGTCCTATTCTGATTATGTCTCTACGATGGCAACTTCACTCTACATCCCAAAGAACCTTGTCACACCTCAAGCGTGATTTACATCATAACGTACACAATCTGCCAGGCATTCTATGTGGAAAAAAACAGGCGGTCACGTAAACCTCCGTGTCAATACCACCGTCACTTTTCCGTCACTAACCGACCGGATTTCCCTATTTCAACACACACATAATGGCACAAACTGGCTTCGATGTGAATTTCCGTACAGCTATAGTCCATACCCTATCCCCAGTGCTGGATAAAACTTTTTGGGGGCCCTGGGCTACTGACTTCCATTATAGGCTAAAACGACTGTTAGGTAACCTATCGCATGCAGTCGTAAAATTAACTAATTTACCTTTGGCGGGGCCCATAAATGAGTGGGTGCCCTGGGCTGCAGCCTCTTTAGACACCCGCCCCCCTAATCCGGCTCTGCCTATCCCCACCACAAACACATCTACACGTCGTCTCTGGTAACATTTTCATTCTTTTTCTTCTCCACATCAACATCTGCAGTTCCCCATCACCCTTACCTACTTTTTTCCTAGCCCTTTTTCCGTTTCTTTTCAGTGTCAGTACGCTGTATTTTTTTTTCTACATATTTTCCTTTTTTTCTGACTGTGCTTCCTATATTGACTCCCACTTTCATCTGACTGCGTTCCCTGTACCGACTCCCACTTTTTCTGACTTTTTTCTGATTGTACCCAGCTCACACTTCAACCCTTGCTAAAAAATATACTTACGGGATGATCCAATAACAAAGTTAAAAGGAAAAGGTGAAAAAAGTGCTGACGACACTTCAAGTACTAGATATGAAAATAACTGACAACTGCGAACAAAAGTCGTCCAACTACATGCCGGTAGGGAGATTTTCTTTCAGGATTATTCATTTCGGATAGCAACCTAAGTGTTATCACAAAAAGGATACTTTCTCCAGTCTTTGTGACAGACGTCACTGTCTTCAAAATGCCCCAGATGGTTCCTTTCTCTCGACCACCTTGGTGTCCATCGACTACTGCGCCTTTCTCAGCTAAAGCTATTCTTTTCTTCTTGATCAATATCATGTCCATTGTCTGCATCAATTTCTTCTCTATTGAGAGAATGTCTGCCGCTGTAACAGGCCTACGAAAGTTAAATTTGCTAACATGAAAGTACACATAGTAAATGCAATTATAAAATATATACATTACGGTATGAAGGTAAAAGACAGAAACTCAGAAAATGATGTAAAAAATCAAAACTACTTGTATTCATATAGGTTACTGATGAGCAAGTAAAATATATGCATATCCAAAAACCTAATTATTTAACCCACTGTATCCTTCTCATTCTGGTACTGTTCTTTAAGCATTTGTAAAATAATAGATTCAAGTACGGCAAACTTTCGATTATCTGCGGCAATGACTGGCCGGATGGGTTTGGAATTCGAAAGACGTAAGTAAGAGCCCAACATTAACAGATCACATTTTGCGCACTGAAAAGTAATTTTAATTACAAATTTATGTTCCAAATGGTAAAACAAACAACTCTTGAACTAAGAAATTACTCTGATGCAACAAAAATGTGCGTTTTTCTAAAATAAAAAAATACCCAAAGAATAACACACGGAGGACGACTAGTAAAATATGATGCTCAAAGTAATTTTAGGTCAAATATACTTGGATTTATTTTTAAATCTTCCTAAATAATCTGTCCCATGTTATTAAATGCTGTGAAGAACCTAACTCCCACACGAATTGATTTTATTCATGGTATTTAGGGATCTATGGCTCCGGCCGAGATAAGGTCGGGAAAATAATGCGGGAAGGAGTAGGCCAGGGCCGAAGTTGAAGGTACTATCCTAGCTGATTGAATTGTTATTAACGCCTTAAACGAGCTGGTGAGCTTCTAAGGACGGGACCTGCTAGTTTTGGTAAAGTGGGCTGCGAACTACTCTATTCAACAGACCCCGGTGGAAGCTGAACCCGTGACCACACGCACAGAAAAGCAAGCGTTCTAATCTCTCGGCCACCCCGAGGCTGTACCATCCTGGTGGGTCATTCTGTAACTCCCACTCGAATATCAGCATTTTTTAGAATTACATTGAGTTTGTTTTACTAGTATGTAATATTGATGATAATGAAACATGATAAGGATAATGATGAATGTAATATGAAAAGTATGGTCAAGTATTGCATGCTTGGAATTGGTCACATGGCAAAAAGATGTTACGTAGAACCAGGAGAACTGTTTGATGCCCGACTAACCTATTAAAGTATTGTTCTAATATTTGACAGTACTCGCCCATCCACGCTATACTAAAGGAGTATGTGACTCATACCAATAAATGGCGTTGGTCCCAGAGAGGTTGCTATGGGAGTTTTCCAACAACCAGTATTAATGATATACGTAATGTTGCTTCAACTGTTTCATGTTCATTCATACCATCATCTAGATGGTCCCACACATGGAGACTGTGTCCACTGCCAATGTAAATACATATTCTACACTGTTTGTTATGTCTGCCGAAAGAGTAAGCCGACATCAATTTTTTATTTCATTATATTTTACAGGATTTTATTGTAACTGATTTAGTTCCGTAATACTGAATATGCTGCGTAAGAGTTTTACGTAATTTGTAATTAATAATGTAAGATTTGCTAACTGATTCAGAAAGTCATTAGAATCATTGTCCAATTCTACTCTGAAGACAAATCAAGGAGTAATCGTTAAAGTTGGAAGAACCATCTTTTATCCCGTAGTAGGAGAAATTGCAGAATACGTCTCTTTCGTCTTCCCGTAGTAATCCAAAGGTCATTCCCGATCTACTGAGGGGGCACGAAGGAGTCCCCGACGCCAACAAGAATCTACGAAGTAATCTTATTCAGAAATATTCTAATACGTCCGCATTGTATTACAGCTAATGAAATATTACCAAGCGGAAACTAGAAAGTGGACAGGCACATTAAATGCCAAACAGTATTAATAATAATAATAATAAAAAAGTGAACGTTCACCGGCCTTTTTAACTGGGGTTCACCACGCTTAATCCACAAGGCGAAAATTCTGCCGTAAATAATCGAGAGTTTGCTGTGTTTTTCTTACTTTCACATTAAGAAAATTGAAAGTTATTTTCACATTTCACTACACTTGATTCATTCTTTACTCCCTCCTAAAGAGCGAATAATTTGCTAAAAGCACATCTTTTTAAAGGATATACATTTTCTACCGTCAAAGCAAAACATTAAGGGTTAATTTCAATCTCTAATCGATTATTTTACACAACTTCTTGGTAATTCAACAACCATCCTTCACTTGCATACAGGGTGATTATACACGGTAACCAAAAAAGTTTTTGCAGTTTTTGACATTCCATTAATCATGCGCTCACAGAGCGGAAACGAAATGACGCACGCATCTTCCAAGCGATCGGGAGTTAGTCTGATCATCGACCTTCAGTAATACAGGCACGGTGCTCACACACGGCAGTCATAGTTCATCCAGTGTAAAAGATAATTGGAGGTATCGAAGCAGCTTGTTCGCATGTGTTTGTTGTATGACTTTAAAGTGGGCCTGTCAGCTTCCGCATTAAGTCTCCGCATATGCCAGGCATTTGGTAAGAATGCGGCGAACGAACGCACCGCCAGGCATTGGTTCCAGAAATTCAGTTCGGGAGATGTAAGCCTTGCTGATGAACTTCGCAGTGAACGACCACACGTGTTGGATGACGAGGGCTTGAAAGTAACCATCGAGAAGGACAGTGACCTAACGTGTGATGAACTTGCAGAAAGGTTCCATGTTTTCGCTGAAACAGTCAGACTGCACCTGCATGGGATAGGGAAGTAATATAGGTTAAGCAAGTGGGTACCCCACACATTGTCGGCAGCCAACAAGGAACAACGAGTGACAGCCAGTTTGTCCTTGCTCACTCGGCACCTGAACACACTCATATTTGAGCGCTTGCTCACTGGTGACGAAAAGTGGGTCCTCTATGACACTCCCAAGCATACCAGACATTGGTTGTCGCCAAGTAACTCTGTTCCTCACACCTCAAGACCACCTCTGTACCCACGAATGGTTATGCTCTCTGTATGGTGGACTTGTCGCCAAGTGGTGCATTACGAGCTCCTTCCACTTGGTTAGACCATCACTGCTGACCTCTACTCACACCAGTTGCAAAGGGTGTACCGTGCATTGCGGCAGAAGGAGCCGGCACTGATGAATCGCAAGGGTGTGTTGGTCGTCCACGACAATTCCAAGCCACATGTGGCAAAGAGGACCCGGGAGACCCTTCACCAACTTGGCTGGGAGAGACTGTGCCATGCACCATATTCACCGGACCTTGAGCCAACAGATTACCACCTTAGTGGGAGATCCTTCGCCAATGAGAGAGACCTGTGGAACACACTCACGGGCTTCTTTACCTTGAAGACCGCCGACTTTTATTACCAGCATACTGTGCAGCTGCCGA